>VXBJ01000225.1:275191-302598 GCA_013400055.1 Nycticryphes semicollaris | reverse complement strand
TTTTTTGCAGGGCACTCGAGTGAGACGTGGTGGCTTTGCAAAAGGTTGGGCTTTTGCCCACAGTCGGAAGCAGTGGGGCTCAGGTGTTACAGACCGGAGCTGTGAGGCTCCTGGCTCTCCAAAGGCGCCTCAGGCCTTCCCCGGAAAATGTTTGTTGATGGTAGCTGACAGTTATTGATGTAGCTGCAGATCAAAAGTGTCAGGAAAGCAAATCTTGGAAAAGCTAACTTCATCTCCTGCTTTGCTTGGCTGTGGAAGTTCAGGCCTCTGGAAATAAGTTCCTGCGCTGGTTTTTTCTAGTCCAAATTTTTGGCATTTCGGGCATTCTTTGAATTTTGTATGTTACTGTAAAGTTTATCTTCTCAACCAAATCCCTCAATTTGAAGGTACTCTGATATTGAAATAAGGAAGGAAGACTAGATTAAGAGTGATACCTTGTTGCCTTCAAATATAGAGGCTGTGACTGATAAATATTGCAGTTCCTTACATAGTGCAGACTGCAGCTCTAATTAAACGTGGAGCTTATGCAATATATCAGTGTATTAAATTGGATTAGCAGCTTTGCTGTATGGAAATGTGCTGTTCCTATTTTGGGGGATGGGTAGGAAGGAAAACTAACGTCAAGGTGCATCTTAAATCCTTGGGGTTTAAAGAGAATAAATCACTGTTACACCTGTTGTGGTGTTTCATTTGAAAATGTTTTTCCTCAATTACCTGAACATATATGTGCGATGAGCCTAAAATAGACAATAGCACACAAGAACCAATGAATTGTACAAATCACACAGCATATGGTAAGGATTTCCAACTTCTAACATATATTGACAGTAGCTACATTTTCCAAGGCAGTATTTAATTTATGCATTTGTGTAACTGCTAAATGAGCTTTATAAAATATGGGATTAGTAATATCATTAGTATGAAAGCCTAAAACACTTGTGTGGATTGGATGCTTTACTGAAAATGAATAAATAAGTTGTCTCTGATTGGCATATTTATAAGTGAGATTTCTGGTAAATCTCTTCTATGTATGTTATATCCTCTAGGCTCTGTCCTGTACTACTGCGATTGCAACAAACCACCCCTGTCATACTGATTTTGCATATACTTGCAAGAATTGACATGTGACAGAACAGCCTTCAAAAATCTTCCATTTTTTTTTAAATATTTTTTTTTTTAAGCAAATATGGTGCCTTCCATCAGGAATTCTGGTGCCAGGAGGCTCTGTTTTGAAAACGCATTTATTTTGATGTTAAGTGCTAATGTACTTTTGGAGTACAACAGGAAAATGCTTAAATTGATCACTGGTTCACTACATATGTTTAGTTTTTCTGATGTTCTCAGGCGTTGAAATAAATACGCTCTGTGTTAGGTAATAGCACAAGAGTTTTGCTTTACGTGCACTCATTTCAATTCATGTCTATGCTCCTTGTCTTTTGTTTTCCATAAATACGGAATTGTTTTCTTCACTGGGATACTCAGGGATAGTGAAGTTTTTCCAAATACTTAATACGAAACTGGATTAAAGTATGATCCACAATGGATCCTTTTTTAATTTATTCAGTCCTCTACATCATGTCCCTGATTATAAATGTCCAGTCATTGAACAGAGAGTATTCTGTAGTTAGAGACTGATCACAACTCAAATTTTTGGTTGTCTAGCCAGTAACCACATGATTCTTCTTTAGTATACTATACATTTGAACAGGAGATTAGCTATCTATAAACTACTCTGGATCGTGCTTGAAGCACTACTCTTTCTGAGCATTTTTCTGGGATCCATCACACAAAGAAATAGGGGTTTAATTCCAAGCATCCAAGAAGTCTCATTGAGTAGGAGATTTCAAGTCTTACTTGAAATTGACAAGAAAATTGTGTAGATTTTTATATAAAATTCTTTAAACTGCTGTGGGGTTCTTCTTTCACCGTGGTTTGGGTTTTTTTTCACAAGAAAAATGTAGATTTTTGTAACTGTCTTAAATAAGGCACTTTGATGAGTAACATCCATGATGGGACTTTATAGCAGATAAGTCCAGACACAGCTCCTATTTATTAGCTGTTACTGTTGGCCCAAAATTGATTTTTTTTTTTTTTTTGGTCCCTATAAAATATGGATAGATATTTAAAAAAAAAATCAAATCCTGGTCACCTTGTCTGTAGGTATTATTGGAAAATCTGGAAAGAAATGTTGAACCTGTCTTGTTGGAACCAACCAGCAGGACTCACAAATCCTGAAAACTGATAGAAAGTGGGTAAAGGACTGCTATATTTCCTTTTAATACAACAGACCTCAGCACTGGAGAGTGACAAATATTCTGGTAATACATTGCAAACTTTTTAGCAGATGTCACTTTCTGGTGTGATTTCCACTTGGGCTCTTTTAAGAGTCAAGCCTTAGCTTAGAATAATAAGAGTAATTTGGGTTGAAAGAGACCTGAGGAAGTCCCATAGTCCAGCCTCCTGCTCAAAGCAGCATTGGCACTGAATTCAGACCAGCTTGCTCAGGGCTTTGTGCAGTTGGATCTTGAAAACCTCCAAGGATGGTGCTGGTACCACCTCTCTGGGCAGCTTTTTCCAACATTTGACTGTCCTCATGATGAAAATGTTTTCTGTATGTCAGGTTCAGATTTCCCATTGATTCATAACAGAACCAAAATGGAAATCACAACAGAATTAGGGCAGCAATTAATTTGTGTATTTTGCTTAACAGATACCATTTAAAAAGACAAGTTGTTCATAGGACTGGCTGAAAAAATACTTTTTTTAAAAAATAATATATCAAGACTGTTGCACAGTATAACTTCATTTGTATATTTCACTTGTGTCTTGTCAGAAAAATGCTACAGTTACTGCTGTACGGTTTCTTGGTTACTGCTTAATTTCAAATAGGTTTTTTTTTGTCCTCAGTTCAGTGTCTGCCAGCACCAAATATTACTTGCAAAGATCACCTTGGCATAGAAAAAGTCTTTACGGGACATGAAGTTGGATTTTACAAGCCTATTGCATGTCGCAATGTGTAAGTATGTTATTGTTTTGCTAATAATTTGTCTTTGTTTTCACATTGAAGTTTTTCTAAAATAGTATGATGTGTTGACAGAAGGAAAAAGAGAAAGAAGGCAGAACTGTACAGACATTGCCCAGTATGTCATTCTCTAATACATAGTATAGGGATACAACATGTATGTTGTAAATCTGTCTCAGCCATGGATGCGTTTTAATTTGTTTACTTACTTTTGTGTCTTTGCTTTACATTAGTATTTTACTTTTGCTTCACTTAGTGCTTTACCCTGGCAAAATTTTGCCCCAAATGCTAAGACTATGTTTCACGTATGTTTAGAAGGGATCTGTCCGGGGAATTGTCTTCATCCCTTTTGCTGGCATTTCCCACTGTGTGCTGAATGGGGGAACTGATCAGGGTTTGAGCTACCTTGGATCAATTCCTCAATTTGAGTCACAGTACAGTCACTTCAAGTCCTTGTGCCAGCACAAAGATGAGGGCAACTCAAGGATAAGAGAGATTGGAGAAAGGAGGGCTGGACTGGGCTGCTCTCTCCAGTGGCAGGACTGGTTCCTGCCAGTTTGAAGTCTTGCCTGTAGCTGCAGCTTAAGTTGTAGTATGTTTGGATACTGGGGGAGTTCAAGTCTCCTTCCTGTTCCTCAGAAAATGTCATTTGGAGGAACCATTCTCTATTTTTAAAAACCCTTTGTATTTAATCAAGACCTCTGTAGCCTGTTTCTGAAACGTGAAAAGGATGGGCCTAGTTTTTTCTGAGGCGTGTTGTGAGCAAATGGAGAGCTCTGGACACCAATAAATGTTCCAACTGGCCAATGCTAATGATCAGCGAACACCTGTCAGGACCATTTGTTTCTTCTTTTTGTGGGATTCACGCAGGAGCTTTTTTCTTCTGTCCTACTGGAATCTCCTTTGGAAATTAAAACTCTGCTAATATTTGCTGGCTATTCCTTATCATGCTACTGGGCAAATAACTCTGATGTGATACTTGCTGCTCAATAATTTGCTTAACTCAGAACTACAGCTCTGCCTCTTAGTTTCATAAATATTTTCTCTGTATTTAGTCTCCTCAGCAGTCAAAGCTCAGCAAATTGAAGAAAACATATTATTACAGCTAATCAAATTTAAATGCTAGCAAACTAGATTTCAGTCACAATTTTTGTCCAGAAACAATTGCGTTTCAGTCCCATCTGCGATGGGGACTGAGAATAAGATGAGCTGTACTTGTTTAATAAGATTGTACCTTCTTTGGAGTAGACAGTAATTCTTAGGTTTGGAGTATTTGTGTATGTATATTTTTGCTTTAATGTATTTTCTGGAAACACTTTTAAAGGTAGCTTTTAGTTTTTAATTAAAATCCCAAATCTATGTAGGCAGAAAAATGACGTTCTTCTTATGACGTCTATTAATTGATGATGTGACTGTGATGAAATAATCAATGGTTATGCTACCAAAGGAATGGGTTCTTCGAGTCCCATTGCTGCTACTATGGCACGAGAGGAAAAGGAGCCTTTGTGGTCTTGTGGAAAATTCCCGTAAAATACAGCTGCGAATGCCGGAAGGGTTACACAAGTGTGTCCTTGATAAAGCCCCAAAAGCCAGCTAAAAATGGCAGCAAGATTAATATTATCATCCTTCATACGTACACTTATTTAAAAAGCAATCTAATCACTGATCATTTTATGAGCCTTTTATAAGACATTTTGAACGTTGCCTAAGTGTTAGGAACATTATTTTAAGCAGGAATCTCCAGCCTGATGATTACAACAATAGGCCTGCCCTTTGTACTGCTTTTTGGAGATTTTCCAGCATCTTATCTGAGTTTTGATGGAAACTATAACTGTCTTCTGGCAGAATTAACCGCACGGAGTTTAACCAGAAGATTGGTTTGAGAATGCACCTTTCCATAGCAGGATTGTCCTAGCATGGGGACAGCAGTTTCATCTCCATCCCTGGTTTTGGAAGGAACGAATCAGTGCCTTGTCCTTAGCTAAAACTGTAACTCACCAACAGTTCTGGGATCCAGCTATTTCGGAGCAAGACCAGGAGATGTTATATGTTTGTGGAAGTGGATGTGTTCCTGTTGCTCCTAATATTAGTTCAAGGAAAAGTTTGTAAAGGCTAATAAGGTTTCTCCAGAAGAGAAGTACTGGGAGTCAGTATTGCTTTGGTTTGGTTTTAATTTGATGTTTTGAAGGCAGATTTTTTTTTTGCCAAATTCTAGAATTCCCTAAATTGTCACTCTATCATGTATTTTGCTTAATATGTGCAGGCCCTGATTCTGCAGACTTAAATATCCATTGCTCAAGGAGTCCATCAAACAGTGGTCTGTGAAACTGATGAAATTCAGTGTGAACAGGTCTTGGAGCATAGAAACCACTGTGACCTTCAGCAGTACCTGCATATTACCAACTGCTGTGGGAGGGCTGGAAGAAAATGTTTTCAGTGTGGCAGCTGGAAGAAATGTTTGCAGAAAAAAAAATAAAGAAGCAAGAAAAATTCAGAAGAGCAACTGAAAAGAAAGTGGATCTTTTACCCAAGTGTAGAAATTCCTTTAGGTGCCTGGGATGTGTTATTTTCCTGCTTGAGTGGATGCAGCCTTGTTAGAGTATTAACGTGCTTCCACTTCGTACTGGATTTCTTCTGCCCGTCAGTTTGATGCTGACTCGGCTGCAGACTGGTCTGCTTTTAAAAGCATCTCAGTGCACAGGCCAGCGCTCAGGTCATCACTGGTTTTGATCAGGAGCATCTCAAATTAAACTGTGTTCCCGCCTCTTATGTAAGAGCTCTTTTTTATGCTTTAGCGTCCTTGAAGGGTTGTTGACCCTTTGTAGTTGATAAACAATTTTCAACAGTTTGTCTCAACTTTTAAATATAACCATTAGTGTTCTTTACAGTGGAAACAAGACATTTCTAAAGATGCTAATTTACGTTACATTAGGTTCCAGGAACGCCCAGTATGTTCTGTGTTGCTAATAAGTGTAAGTAACAAATATTGAGGTAAGAGTCATGATTTAATCACTTAATGTTGCCATTAAGTTTTAAAGTCAGTAAATCTAGATAATAAGCAAAAAGCTAGATCTTTATTTGGCATTGAAAGTGCTTAATAAAGGTGCTTGGACCTTTCTTAGCTACTGTCTTTGTGAAACTCTATGTTTTATTCAAATGTCAACCAAGAGTTTAATTTGGGCTTATTGAGTAATTGCTGGCACACAGGAGTGCACGTATCAAAACAGTGAATTATTGAATATTTTTAAAGTTCTAATTACATTTGGGTTTGCTGTTCTTTTCAGAAGCTAGCTGTTTGCCAATGCAGCAAGTTCTAGTATTGATAGCTCTATGTTTCTAGCTTGCTTATTAGTGTAAAATTCACGTGAGCAATGACTAAAAGTTAGAGGTGCTTTGTGGCCACATCACTCCAGCTGTTGGCACCGACGGTGCTGATTAGTATAAATCTCAAAAAGTCTGTTGTATCTGTGTGTTTTGTGTGAGTAACCATGGGATGCTTAACTTTCGGGTACCTCTCTACCACTGTATGTTTTTGTACTCTCGACAGTTCATTTCATTTGTGACTTTGTGCCATTAAAGTGTAGTAAATGGATACGGGAATTACACTTTTTGTTGAATCCTTCCTGCAGCCTCTTCAGCCAGTGGCCATGGTTCACTTCTCCTTCAGATCTCATTGCAGTTACTGTCTCTGCTGACATCTCACCTGTCTGTCCTGTTCCCCTCGATTTGGCCGTGTGTGAGACTAATGCTTACAGACAGTATTCACACACCTCTTTGCTTTCCAGGGTTGTCTCAGTGGGGTTGAACTGTTAGGCAGCGCTCTGTAAAACTGGGAATGTATCAGCCACTGAATTGTGTCTTTCTTGACAAGAAATCATGATCTAGTTTCAGAATAATCGGTATTCTGCAAGAGTATACTCGAGTTGCAACAGCTGAGTTTGCTTTAGGGAGGATGCCTACCAAGTTTGAAAGCTTAACATTATCAATTCTGTGTCCGTTAATTGAAGATAAATAACAAGTCTGTTCTGGTTTGGTTTTTTTTCTTTTTTTTTTTTTTTAAGCAGCAGGCAAATGAGTCACTGCTTTAATTTTCAAAATGATGAGTGAATATATTTTGCAGTCATTGTCCACATTGCTTGCTTCTTTTGACAGAAATGGATACTCCTACAAGGTGGCAGTGGCTCTGTCCTTATTTCTTGGATGGTTGGGAGCAGATAGATTTTATCTAGGCTATCCTGCATTAGGTAAGTTATTTCTTTCGATTTTATTTGAGGTAAAGCTTATAGTTATGACTGAGGTGTAAGTGTATACTTATATTTTGAATAATGAAGGCTGACAGTCATAGACTTAATTTTTATGACTAGAATCCGTATTTTATTGTCAAGTAAGATAAAATCCTGCGTTCTCCACAGCTTGCTAATCTGTTGGAGTGGTGACAAACGGGTATATAGTTGTCGAACAGATAAAATCCTAATAAGCAAACATGATTATTGCTATTCATAGTTTTGCTTTATGTTTGCTTTGCATTGACATCTACCACAGCATTCTTTGTGAGGCTCTGAAAGAGAAGTGGTTTTGACTGGTGTGCCCAGCTACTTAAATGATGCGTGATTTTACTGGGACAAATAGTGGACAAGCTTTACAATAAACCTAGTGTTTTGGGATGTGGAATTGATTCTGGCAAATGCTCATAGTATTAATAACAGTTCTGCAGAAGCTGGGACCTTTAATCAGACTTACCTCTAGTTGGTGTTTTTAGGACCTGATTCCCAAGGGTGATGGTGCAACTGGCTTTTGAATAATGGAAATACCTTGGTGTGTTAAAACTACTTTCACTGGCTGGGATTTGCTTGGTTTCTGAGCTGGATAATTGGAGTAAATGTAAATCTAGATAACATGGAGCAATGACTTGGAAAAATCTATACATGTTACTGTCACTTCAGCTAAGAATTTTGAGTTTCTGCCCTTTAAATGCAAACCCTTATTTTTTTAATAACATTGTCCGTCCTTCTCGATAATCTTGTGTTAACATCTGTGTCTTTTTTTCCCCAAGATTCTGTAATTAGCACTTACTTTGTCCATCTGTTTCACAAAAAGATATATTTTTGGAAGCGATCAATAAGGTGCACCTTTCTGTTACATCGTTTGATTTGGGATAATAATTTGCGGTAATTGTTTTGTAATATATTATAGTAATGTAGATGTATAAATCTTCTGTTCCTGTATAGAAGGTCTTCATGGCTCATGCTCGTTAACCTTATTGCAATACACTGTAGCCAGTAACCAAAGATAAAAGACTTAAAATTAAACTCTTCCAAAGAAAAGTTTTCAGGCTTTTGAAAGATAAAAAAGACAAAAGAGGTAAAAGTGGTGGTGGGGGAAAATATCCATAAATGGGATTAATTGACAGTGGTTGGTTGGGGTTTTTTTTAGGTCATCCATGCCGTGGCAAAAAAAATATTAAGAAAGGTAACAGCATTGAAATACTTTGAACAAATGTAATGAAGACTGTAAATGTTTTGGGGTTATTTTTTTTTCCTTCTCTTTTGCTTAAAGAGAGCACAAAAATACAAACAAGCTATTGAATGTGAAGAAACCAGGAAGGCAGCCTCTTCCTCTCCCACACACTGTGAACTAAACCATAAATTACAACGGCGTTAGAGCACTATTTTTCCCCCTCTGTGTTTCAGAGCAGTTTATTTTCTCAGTGCGATCCACTTGTGGGGAGGGAAGTAAGGAAGAAGACAGAACATCAACTTTACTCTGCACTCCAGAAACATGTGCTCAGAAACAGTTCTTCTACATCCAGTAACATAACGGGGCAGCCAGTTCCTCAAACAAACTGGAGCTGCTGCTGGAACTAGCAATGGTCAGAGAACTGCTGGGTTCCTAAAATGCCAGCTGATGGTGAAGTTCAGAACCAGAGGCTGAGAGAAGATGGTATAAGGAGCATCACAAATAAATAACTTAAATGGTGATTGCACTTGATACAGCTAATAGAGTAAGCTGTTCACCAGTTTGACGTTATTTAATCATCTCAAATGTAATTTCCTCAGGCTGGCATTTCTTTAGCTGGCTCTTTCCCTTATGGTTTGTTACTCTGCTGCCAGTACTGATACCCAAACTAGCTATGTGTGGCTCCTGTGAGTCTCGCGCATCAACCACTGGGAACAGGTTGTTATAAACAATTACATACTTCGGGCTTTGCACGTTATAGAATTCTAATATGCACATAGGCTTTTCTTCTAATCAGCTGAAAGTCCATCCTGCTACTACTCTTTCATCTTCATGGTTGTAAGGTATATTCTCCCTGTTTTCTCTGACCATTGTGTTGTTCCATGCAGGGGTTATAGACTGTCTCCCAGGAGTTTATAAATCAGGCCAGTTCCATCCTGTCAACTATGGGAGCTCCATCCAGACAGCGGGATGGCTCTCCCTGTGGTTACTCCCCCACTCTCCTTTGCAGCCTCACATAGAGGGCGTGGGGGAGAGGAGAGGGTGTGCAAGACAGATTGCTGTTTCTGAGAGAGGGCAAGCATGAAGGAGGAGGAGAAGGCAAGGAAACTTTCAGGTGCTGGACCGAGTCGGTCTGTTCTTTGGAGAGCAGCCAGGTGGTTTGACCAACACGTGTTGTGCAGCGCGGCACAAGTTGTGGCTGTGGGGAAGACCTGCTCTGGGATACCACACTGGATTGTCTTATCAACATGCTTTCTCTATTATTTGGAAGTGTGCTGGCCCCTGTGAGCACATTAAAGACATGCTTTTGAGCAGGGAACTATGTTTTCCCTGTATAGCCCAGCCTACAACAGACTTAAATGCAAGAAATATGCATTGCTCTTCATACTGTCTCTGCAAGGGTGAAGAGACAAGTGGTTTCACAATGAGTACCTCATTTTCAAAGTAGTACAGATATTTACCTAGCTCAGCTGAAGGATTGCTTACAATATATATAGAATTCATTGTATTGTATTAATTGTACAAGAAGCTACTAATATTTAAAAAAAAAATTAAAATTTTAAGACGGTCTCCTTCTTCTGAAAGCATTTTCCAAATGAAGTCTGCCTTGCTTGGCAACTTCCAATGAAACATTTATCTGCTAGTTGCAATTCTATATATTTTCTATTAATGTTTCATTTATTCATACAAAAAATAACATCTTTGAATATCAGTTAAAACGAGTGTTTATATATATATTCAAAATAAATTCCTATTTCAGCAAAAATATAAAAAGGATATAAAGAATTGTTCTTCGCAGTAGTGTGTTCTGAAAATCAAATCAGTATGTGATGCAATTCATGAGGTGGTAGAAATTCTTTTTTTATTCATAAGTAAATTTTGCAGCTCAATTTGGGACTTTTTTCTGTCTGTCCCTCAGTCAAAGAAAAGAAAATTTCCAGTAACTTGGGAATGAACTTTTTCCTTTCCTTGTTTTAAGACTATCTGTTTATGTGTAAAATCTTGAAAGTGTATTTAGGATGTAGAAATATGAATATGTGGAGTGTTTTCTTGTTTTTTCCCCAGATAATTAAAGATGCATAGGTCTGTTCCTAGATATGTGTGTGTATATATATATATTTTGTGGGATGGGAGATGTTGGGATGTGATTGTCACCAGAAACCTGTGAAATTCATAGTGACGGGCTAAAAGCTACAGTTAAATTTTATTTTCATTTCTTTAGGTTTGTTAAAGTTCTGCACTGTAGGATTTTGTGGAATTGGTAGCCTAATAGATTTCATACTTATTTCAATGCAGGTAAGTCAGGACTTTCGAACAAGGTAGAAATCTGTGTTTGTTAAAGCTTTGATTTGATTGCCAATTCTTTGTTAGCAATTTAGCCTTAAGAACCTTTGTGTATTTAAAAATAAAAGCATTTGTTTTAGCTCTGTTTGTAGATTGATGTTGTAAAATATAGATACAAAATATGAATATATTTGTTGTTTGCATTAGATACTATATTAGCTATCTATAAATACTTGTAATGAATAACCTGGAAGCTGTAACACCTGTAACACCATAAATTCACTATATCAGAACCTCTGAGCTCTTTACAAGACAGTGTTGGACTTTGCATGGATTGTCCTGCTGTTCCAAGAATCCTGGAGTTTGGAATTTGTGCTTTGTGGTGACGGAGTGCATCATGTGGGGTGGCCATGCAGTGTGCAGGAGAGAAGATATTGCCACTTTCTCTTTTTGCTGCCTCTCCTCCACGTACAAGTCCCATATTACCTGAGAGCTGTGACTGTGGGATTCGTGATGGTGAAATCCACAGCTGGGGTGGCATCCTGTGACATCATGATATTGCCAAATTGGCTTACGTTGAAGTGCATCCATTTAGCATCAATTACAAATTGCCTACGATGACCTTAAAATGCATTGGGGATATAGGCATTGTTTATATGAGTTTATAGAAGAATATTTTTAAAGTATACATTTTTCCATATGTGTCTTCTACAGTATATTCATTCTCAAATTCCTTTCTGTGCTATTGCAGTGATCTTACCTCAGATCACTTACAGCTACAGTTGAGAATATCTTTCATCTCTCCTTGTTCATCTCCCTAGTGATCCCACATCAATTTAGCATTTCCAGAACAAAAAGGCCATGATCTTCTCTCCTTGTCTCCATTCCCTACCTGTGCGGTATTTCAAAGATAGTTGTCATCAACCTAATTCTCTCCTGCCTCCCCTCCTTTGTTTGGGAAAAGTGGTTTGGAGCCCACTCATTTGTTAGCCTGATTTTGTGCCTCAAATCCTCATCAGCTTAACCTAGCACCAGTGCCTGGCTGTGTAATTTGGTTGATTAGAAGCCCTCGGGAAATGTTCCTTCAGAGACAGCACTCACTAAAATAGTTAAACTACAGCATAACTTCAAAATAAATCTAGTTTCTGTTTGACTAATTAAGCATGACTAATTTTATGATGGGAAAATTAGCTGTAATTGAGACATTAGCACAAAGTGTATATTTCACTTCGTATTGGTTCTTTTTCTCTTGTAGATTGTCGGACCTTCCGATGGCTCTAGTTACATTATAGATTATTATGGAGCAAGGCTGACCCGGCTCACTATTACCAACGCAACGTTCAGGAAAATGCAGACCTATCCTTAACCCTGGCAGTAAGTGTCACAAACGTACAGGGGCGTTTTACGTTTACAGAGGGATCCAGTCGTCCACTGAAATCACTGATGACTTTAATTACGCATCCTCAGAACTGAGTATTAAACGTACACTGAACAAAGATGATAAAATATGAAGATTCCTCAAGCGAATGAGTTTACCTCAAAGGCACCAGGTTTCTTTGAGACTGCTCTGTTTCCATGAGCACAAAGTTTCTTGCTGAGTTGTACCATTTGTGAAATGTGCAGACGTTTGCAATTTGCACTGATGTTCTGTGTCTGTAAGTGTAATTTAGAGTGTCATAGAGAGGTGGAGAAAGTTGTTCAGAACAACTATACTGATCTTTAGTCCATTGAAATTGATGAGGGTTTTAGTATGGATGGGCCAGATTTACACACTGCCACACACAGTTATGAAAACAAACCCCAAGCGTAAATGAACTTAAATATCCCAAACCACACAAACTGCCATTCTTTCCATCCTGTTACTTAAAATACAGATGGCCCTAAATTGGGTACTGGTGTATCCTGGGAAATTCTATTAATTGAAATAATTATTTCTGTAAAGCCTTAAAGACAAATTTTGGTGAAGTTGCAAAATTTGATCAGTGCTGATCAACAGTAGACGTGTGTATACATAAAAAATAGAATTGTACATGACACATCACAAAAAAAGAGGGTGTGTGTTGGGGTGTCCAGAGGTTAGAATAGGAAATAATCATTTTGCTTATTTTGATGATTATTTTTTCCTCTCTTGCTACCATCCATAGTGCAATACCTACCTTCTTTTTCTAAAAAGAAATTGGTACATGTGTTTTACTGCTACAGGATGTCACAAAAGAGAATTCTTTGTAGGAATATAGCCCTTAAAAGCTTCTCATTTTAGATCAGTTGCGTTTCAGTAAAAAAAACTCTGTGTCCTTTAAAGTTGTTTGACCAAAGCCTTCAGGACAACCAAGTTTTGCCTATGTGTTCCTCTACAGAAAACTATATACACACCGAGGTAGAAAACTTTTCAACAGAATCTTTGTGGTGTTTGACCAGTTTTTAAACATTCCCTTTGCTTTCTAATGAAAGCTGGCAGTATCTGAACGAGAAATCCACGTGCTGTAGACTTCAGTGTGGAATTTTGTCAAACATTTGGCCTATTGTTTTGTTTTTCAGATGAAACTTTGAAAATGTTATCAGTGTGTCCACAAATGGTACTTTTTAAGGGAATTGCAAAAAACTGAGATTCCTAAATTGATTTTTCTGAAGTGCAATTTGTGGGTTTTAGTCTCTTTTAAACCTATGTTAAGACTGGTTCACAGAAAGCTTTGTAAGGAAATCCTGTTTCTTTCCAAATCAGTGAAACCTGACATATCAGGTAATGAGAATAAACCACAAAGACTACGTTGTGCTTAACAGTAATTCTTTCCTTCACATGAGAAAGACGTAGTTTTGGAATACTTGCTGACATGCATTTTACTTGTGGGTTCAAAGAGACAAGACCACTCTGTTAGCTTCGTTCCCTTGCCTGATATTTGTTGCATCTCCCTTTTGTCTCTCTCACTGAATGCCCTTTGTGCATGTCAGGTTGCTCTCCTGAAAATACTTTCAGAGGTAGGCAGGAAGTGGACGGAAAGTAAATGTTTGAATCAAATAAAATCTCATGGCTAAGATCATCCGGTGACTTGTCTGGTTTTTGTTTGTTAGCCCTAAAGCTGATTATATATCTCCGAAAATGGGGAGATACCATGGACGTTGTAATAATAGCCTTGAGCAACTCCCCATGCAGGATTTCATTCTAACATGTTATCTCCATGTGTAGAAGTAGCAGAGGGGTTTGACTTAATGATTCCAGCAGTCTGTCTTGGGCTTCATTATCTGTAAAAGAATACAGGAGCTATTTTGTGTGATTCAGATTAAAATACAGTTACGAGGTCCATCAGGTAGTTTGTTCATCCCAGACACCAAGTAGGCGGCAGAAAGAAGGATTTGTTATTCCAAGTTGCAGTGTTTCTGTAGAAACAGAAGATGCGTGTCAGCCCATCCAGGAAATAAAAGCTTCCATGGGATTCTTTCACCCTGATGCTCTCTCTGGTTGGTGATACCAGTGCATGCTCTTGTCAGGGCTGCGCTGCTTTGTCACAGCAGTGGGAATGAAGCCACGGGTGACCAGCCAGAGTGATATTGCCAACCTTAGAAAAATTTTATTTCTCTACCTTTTAGACAGGCATTCCACTTCATCTTCTTACCTTGTACTAACAACTTTCCACTCTTTCTCAAAGCTTTTTAGAATTAGTGCCTCCTTTGGAACTTCTACTGGGTACTGCGGGAATGATGTTCTATATCTCAACCCACGTATCTGTGTTTCTATATGATTGTTTAGTTGCCTCGCTGGAGTTTCGAGAGGGTTAACTGAGTAAGCAGATAGTGCTGCAGGGCCAGGAGAGAGTTAGTGAGGTCTTTGTTTTCATCTTGTAATTGTCAGCTATGGCATGTTTACCATAAGGGCTGTGAAAAGTGTGATGCAAGATGTAAAGCTGTCCCGCTGTGTTAATAATAAATTGGCTACAGTAATATTTATCAAAATGTCTGTCCTATGATGATTTTCTGCGTTGCTGCCTGCGTTAGCTATCTCCTGTCAATCAAGTTGTCCATCCTAGTGTTTCTGGAGTTCTGATTGCACTCTGACTGCACTGGAATAATCTCTCTGGATTGTTTTCCCCCAAACAGTTGCAAAGTGATAAAAATAATTAGACAATGTACTATGTCATCCTCCTGCCTCCTTCCCAGATAAAATTCTATCTGCTGGCCTTGCAGATATTCAGGAATCCTTTCAACATTCCAGCAAGACAGAGAAGTATTATTCTGTGTCTGTAAAAATAAAGAATGTAAAAAGTAAAGGCCAGTGTTTAAAAAAAGAATTCAAAGTGCCTCGCCTTTAAAACCGGTATAAAGCTGGAGGTGCTGCAGATTCATGCCAGGAGTTAAATCCAAATCTTCCCTAAGTACCAGTGCAGTTCAGTCATGGTGCAAATGACTCCATATACCTGTCCTTTTTTTGCCTACTTTTCCCCCCCTTTTTTATTTTTATGTCCATTTCAGGATTTTCTGGAATATACTTACCTTTCTGGAAGAGCAATAGCTGGTAGACGCTTTGCAGTCACTCACATGGTGCAAAAGTGGTTGTACTTAGGTGTGTTTGCTGTATTAATAAATGACTCTGGATTGTAGTTGTTCAGTTAGGTTCAACCTCTGCATCTTTCACTCATGTTTAAAGCTTGTTTTCCAAAAGGATGGATTCAGAGGCATTTTAAAACAAACTCTCTGACTGTTTTTTCCTCCTCCAACTTGAATCACAACTACGCTACGGCAACTTCCCGTGACAGTATTTTGTTATCCTAACAGTTTCCCTCTCCACCACCACCCACTACTTATTACATGAAGATATCGCTTCTGCTTTCAGGACCTGATAACACCTTAAATGTTAGGTTTTATTATGTTTCCAAAGATGTATTACTGTACGTCTGCCAGTAGAACTTCTCAGCTGACAGGAAGGTCTTTGTGTTTGAAATGCTCCCTTAGAAATTTTTTTTGGAGAACATCTGTTGTCACCCCATCAAGAATTGTTTCCTTTGTTCCTCAAGAGTATATTCAGTTATATATGCTTACCCAGCTATGGCTGTTCAGTCTTCTTGCATCTCAGTGGGGGTTTTTTTATTTTATTTTTAGATTCATTAGGTGTTTAGTCCATTTCTGCACCGAGAACCATTCCTGTTGCTTGTTCTGCAGTTTTTGAACTTACTTCCTCCAGAAAATGATGTTGAACACAGTAGGGTTGAGTGGTTTGCACCCAGTGGGGGAATTGCCAAAGGCAGGATTTTGCAGGCATCCGTATGCTTCCATTGCCTCGTAGGACTGTCACTAGTTGTGTGTGATTGCCTATTATTTCACTAATAAGTCACATGGTCTTTCAAACTCGGTCTCATTCCAAACTACTTTGCCATTTTCATTATTGGAAATGGTCACTATATGGCTTCTTTAAAAACCACATCATTTTAATTCACTTAAGTCATGATTTTTAACCAACTGCTATGTTCTGGGCTCAACCTGCTTCAGAGTCTCTCAAGAGGTGAAATACAAGAGATTATTCTGTTTCCCTCTTGTCTGGATCTGAGGAGAAAAAATAGGTTAACTTTAGGCATACACTTAAGTGTTTTGCTGGACTGAAATTTGATCAAGACTCTTCCCGCTTCCTTATTCTCAATCCATGTGTGTTACCCAGAAAAAACGACTAATCTCTGTGAATTGTAAGAAAATTGTGTTCTATATGGAAACCTGCACACTGACAGTGTGTGATAATATTTGATACAGCTCTATGACATCGTGTGTGTTGCAACTGCATTTTTTTCACCCCGAAGCTGCTTTTCGTTCACTTTCGTTCATGTATCAGTTCTCCTTGTTTGTGATTCAGCTCCCTTTGGCCATCCCGCCACAGGTACTCAAGTACCTCCGGGAGAAGCTGGACTCTTTGGAGCTGAATCAAGTATGTAGAACTGTCACGGCATCAGATCAGGGAATCTTTTGTGCTTATGAAGCAAAGACACTTTGGGGAGGAGTAGGTGTCGATACGAGGGGGTTGTGGGCTTTGGTTTCTGCAGAAAGTACGGCTGAAACTTCAACCCGTGTTGTCTCTTTGCCTTCTGCTTCCTGAAGGTGGAGCCAAACCCCCTGTCAGATCTCCAAGTCTTCTGAAGTTTTTCTTTATCGAATAGCAAAGACTTAGCGCTCCGGAATTTTTTCCTTGCACGACAGAGAAAACTGGAAAGTGGATGAGAGGATTCTGTCTGGCCAAGATGTGTTTTGCACCATGCTTGCTCTTGAGACCTAAGACTGTAGCACAGGAAAAGAAAGGAAACGTAAGAATTGAGAGCGGTCTCAATGGTGTGTGACGAAAATGTTGGTCCATAAACTCCCTACAAAGAAAGTGTTTCAAAAATACCTCATGTCTCAAATACAAACTCCTTGCTTTTTCCAGGATTTCTGATTCTTACTCTTCTGTGCTTCATTATAATCTCAAACACACTCCTGCTCTGATAATTGTCCATTATACATTTGAATGGCTGCTTTCAAGACTGCAGTGCACTCTCCGAGAAGCAGAGTTCCCAGGCTCTGCAGATGCATATGACACAGCAGAATTTTAGGCAGTACAAAAATTATAAAGATCAGTTTCCATTACTGTAATTACTATATAAATCCTATCTTTAAGAGGCTTAGAACAGGCCTATTTAACCTTGGTTTGAGCTGAGGCTTGGTCCAAGTCTGAGAAGTTGAACACCAAATTCTTTATTTTTTTTTCTTTTCTCTGCAGCATCGTAACTTAGTGGGGAGTGGGGCGGGGAGGGAGATGGATCCAGAACATCCTCTGCACTCTGTCTCTGACAGGTTGGTGGCTGCAATTGGGCAATATACCTGTCCCCAGCCACCAGCAAGATTAAACGAGATGTGTGTTTTGTTACCTCTGAAAAGCACCGTTTCTCCCCTTGGAACCCGTGGCTGCCTCCCCGACACAGCCGTACCGCAGAGCAGGTGTGTGGGACAGCTCGGAGGCGAAGGATCCTCAGATCCTGCACT
This sequence comes from Nycticryphes semicollaris, assembly GCA_013400055.1. NCBI lineage: Eukaryota > Metazoa > Chordata > Aves > Charadriiformes > Rostratulidae > Nycticryphes > Nycticryphes semicollaris. Next base: position 284,843 of record VXBJ01000225.1, on the reverse strand, counting down.
CCTCGGAGGGCTGTGGCAGAAATTCCCATCTTTTATGTCATTTGCCCCACCGAGATGACAGCAAAGGCACTGGCTCGTCCTGGTAGCTGAGATGCCCGGAGCTGCCTCCAGCTGCCTTTCAGGTCAAAGCATTCAAAGCTGAGAAAGGAGTTGGCAGCACCATACGCAGAAGTTGGTGATACCCTGTGCTGTCACTTAAGTGTGCCAGACTCTTTGCTGTAGGCCAGAGAGTGGCTTTGATATGGATAGACATTGCTCACTCAAAAAAAGAAAAAGCCTGGCACAGCACTTTCCATATCGTGAACCTCTTCTGTGGTGGGTGCTTTGCCCCCTAAGTCAGTAGAGCTGTGGGAATGAATCTGTTAATGCATTCTGTTTCCCTCACACAGAGCCTTCTTCAAAGTTCCTTGGGGTTTACCATGGGGAAAACATGGCAAGAACATGTAACAGGAGATCACTGCCTGCAAAGGACCGAGACATCACCTGGAGCCTGAGGAGACTGCCCACCATATGGATTGTGTTGGCAGCGGCAGAAGCTTGGGGAATGCAGAGGTGGGGGGTAATTTTTAGGGCTTTCGTTCCATGGTCCCATTGATTATAACCCTATTAAGAGGATGATGCATGCGACTTTTAAGTTATTTTGTTAACTAAGTGTAAGCAATGGATGTGTCATGCTAACAAACTTAATTGCTGGTGTGTCTAATACAGTATGAAAGTACAGTATAGTGAATTTAAAAGGTTGTGGTAATCTAAGAATGTTAAAAGGGAAATGTGTGCCGGGGGGAAGGTGTGGGGGCTGGGGAGAAAAACTACTTACTTGACATTCACTGTCTTCCTCCCAGCTCCTTTGCTAAAGTAGGAACAGAATCGGAACAAAAAAATGTTTGTTTTACAGCTGTACCAAGTTACGGCGTGGACTCGTGCTCCCCCCCTCCTCTCCCACTTGCATCAAGTACATCCTGTACTTTTGGCAACATGTTGACTGGATATTTAAAAGCTGTGAACTGTTCTGAAAGTTTCACATACTGGGTTATGGGCCATGTGTGTTTGATCAAAATTCAATTACTGCACTGTACCATGCTTGGAAACCTATCATCCCAAGTTATGAAGTATGACGAAATAGGCTAATCTAATTGGTTCAGTATGGGAGCAGTATCAACCAAGCTTGTTATGATAAATAGCTTCCTGTGTTAAAGGTTCTCTAGAGCTTAAGTATCTTGGCTCACCTCCCTCTACAAAATAAGAATAGTGTTCCCTGGGAACAGTTACATCACTGTCCCTCTCCTACATTCACAATTAAAGGTTTGTGGATATTTTTTAATTTTTTTTTTTTTTCATCTTGCTATTCCTTGAATAGATAAACCGTGGCCCATCTACCCCCTTCCCCACGTCCGTCTCCTTCCCCTTTCCCCAGGTCAAGTCACCTGGTGCTTACTGTGAGGCTGCCTGTTCCCTTTCAGGGCAAGGTAAGGCAAAAAAAATATGGACCAAGCTGCCAAAAGCCACCCTGGGCCTGCGGCTGGGGTTTGTGCGCTGGCACTTCAGTATGTATGACACGTCCCTTTGTGTAAAGGTTGGGAGTTCTTGATGTTAAACGTGGAAGCACCTTAATCTTCCTAAGCATCAAATAAAAGAACGTTTGGACAGTGAGTTTGGTACCTAGGGATGTGCTGTTATCATCTTGAAACTGAACTTTCAGTTCATCAGTCGTTAAGCACAAATCCGGTGTGCGAGCGCTGGATTATGACTAGGGAAGGACTATGTTCTAAGCCTGGATTTGTAGTCACTAAATTTGTCGCTAAGACAGTGAGCTGCCTCCCATGAGATGATACTGGCTTCCTGATTTTATCTGGTCCATCTTTGGCAAGAAGCGCTTAGCTCGGATTTTGATGTCACGGTAATAGTGTCAAGGGAAAAAAAAGAAAACAAACCCAAAAACATGGAAAACTGACTCCTTACGCTCTGGTGATTCAATCTTTTTTCCTTTCTTGGACCACACCCCCATGTGCCTAACTCCTACCTCAGAAATCCCCCTTCAGGCAAAATAATCGTGTGATGATCGTTTTACAAAGACATAGTGTAGGCCTGCTATTGCAAGGCCCTTCAACATCGATGGAATTTCTCCCCAGAATAACTTTATTCACTTACTTAAGGCTTGGTAGAATGTGTCCTTATGTAAGTGAGTCTTCGTATTAGCCCCAAGACTGTCTAATACCTGGATTAAGCCTGTACGGTGATTAATGCCTATTTACGATATCTGTTATCCCGCTGCATTTCGCTCTTCAGCCTTGATTAAGCCCTTTGCTTTACCATTTAAAATGTCCTGCTTAACCTTCTGCTTACAAACGTACGCAGTGCTGAGGTCTGCAGTTTTAACTAGAACAAGTTCTACCATAAATAATAGCATTTAATTTTAAAGTGCAACAGCCACAGTCACCACTTGATTAAATGACAAAGAACAGCAGTAGCAAACTGGGGAACATTGAGTTTTTCACAAGAAATGTCTGCGTCCATGAGAGGGGAAAAAAAAATACACCTTCCTGCTGCTGATTAGCACTTTCTGTGTGGTTCTTTATTTTACGTGTTTATAGAATATTATTACCAAAAGAGCCTAAACAGTGACTCGCTGCTATTTCACCAAATATCTTTTGAAGGAGATAAACTAGATTAAGCTCTCTTTATAAAAGTTCCCACAAGAAAGCTCACAGACACAGTAGCTTTACCTTCAAAAATAGAATGTGACTGTAGGCACTTATGCTAATCTCTTTTTTGGCAAATCAGCTTTTTTGTATTGAATCTTGCTTGATTGAATAGCGCTGGAGCTGCCAGAGTAAATGCTATTATCAATGTACAGTAATTAAGGAAATAGTCCTTGTCACTCCAACAGTGTCCAGGCAGTGCCTTCTGTAATAAAGTTAAATGATAAAAGAAATCTCTTCAAGGTGTAGATCCCGGACCGGGGGAGCTCTTGACGTGCAGTGAAATAACGCAGCGCGGAAGTACAGGTGACGGGGCAGAGGATGAGCGCCCGTGGAATCCATGCTCAGTGCGTGTTGGACTCGAAACGCCTAAATAGATGCTCAGCGCTAAAGCACCTAATTGTTTAATTTGTCATGTAATTTCCTGACTCAGGGCGGTTGAGCATCTCCCCGTCTCCACCCTTCAGAAATGTGCGCGTGAGGGAGAGGAGCCGGGGGGAGAGCCCCTGCCATCACTCAGCAACTTCAAAGATCTTTTTCCCCCTTGGGGCGGCAGCCTGCGCGAGCGATAAACCTTGCTGTAAGATCAGCAGAGCCGGGCTCTGCCAAATCCATTTAGGGAGAGAATTTTAGTTAAAAAAAAAAGGGGGAAAAGGGACTTGTCATTCCTTCCCCCGCCCTTCCGTTTCACTTGAAACTTTACAGCCCGGCAGGACTTCGGTGGGTTGCGACTGTTCCTGCAGCGCCCGGAGAGAGACGTTCCCCAGGAGGAGGGGTGATGGTGAGGGATGGTGGGGGGAGAGAGGAAAAAAAAAACTTTGGACATCTTCTGTCTTACAGCCTTATCTCAGGCACCAAGAAGTGTCAGATGTAGTAAAGCAGGGTGGTTCTCGGAGACCAGGAATGCCAAGAGAACCCTCATCTGCGCTGCGGGAGTTGTCTCAGAGCTTCTGGGCTCCAGCTCTACCTCGGGATCATTTCAGTGAACTCCTCTGGCCTCAGAGGTGCTGAGGTCTGCAAGCCATAGCAAAGATCTTTTGTCCAGCGAAGGTACGTGCAGAAGATGGGTTGTTTAATGGGCAATAAATAACAAGGGAAGGTAGTTAATCCAGCGTGCCGGGAAATAATACACACCCTTCAAAAGATGCTCAAAACTGAGGCTGCTAAATTTCATCCCACCACTTGTAAGAGACGGGCAGAAGGATGCTGGCCCCTCTACTGCTTTCCCCCAGCAGCCTATGTCTTGTCTAAACTCTGGATGATCATGTTCATATTTCATAAACCCGGCAGTTTCGCTCGGGCGTACGCTGCTGAGGATTTTAACATTCCCCGCCACGCTCCGCTTTAATGCATTGACATTCTGAAGGCTGGGCATCGTAACCCCTCCATTAAATCTTTGACACAATGAAGTGTCTTCTAAATAAAATAATTCAGAGGGATCGATCCAGTGAACTTCAGGGTGCACCTTTTCAATTATTTTTTAAAGATGGCAGCGTTCCGTGCATATTGAGGGCCAGATTGTTGTGGGGCTGGGAGGGAGGGGAGTCCCGTTGTGAGAGCGGACCTGAGCTGGGCTCCAGCAGGAGCTTATGGGAACACTGGGAGGGCACCAGGCCCACCAGCCCTTCTCGTGCTTCCAGCACCGCTACAGACTCGGCATTGCTGGATTGGGGCCTCTTTTGTGCATAAAACATTAATGTGCTCTATATTGTTCTAAGGGATTAGAAGTTGGTTTTATTTTTTACATACCCCTAGCCCAACCTTCGTGACTGTCTGCTTGATTCTGAGCAGAAGTGCTCTGGTCAGAATTGAAAAAAGAAATAATAATAGAAGATAGCCTGGGCAGCGGGTTTTTTAATTGAGGCATGCCAAATACCAAAGGCAGATGCTTTTTCATTCTGTAGCTCCTGGATACGCAGTCTACTTCTCGGTTTCAAGGACAAAGGAAACACTTCTCCAATTAGATGAGGCATGAGATTGTGACATACGGGCTCCTTCCTTAAATAATAATAATAAAAAAAAAAAAAACAACAAAAAAAGTTGGGAAAAAGATATTTGACCCTGAGTCAATAAGTGCTATTAAAATAATGAATACTCCATAAATCCCACCGTAGGTACAGCCCCTGTTCAGAGGGGTTGTGTCACAGGGAAGGCTGCGAGACTGCTCAGGATAGAGCCCCCCACGCATCTCCCGTGTCCAACTCGCGTGTCGAAGGCCTCACTTTCAAAACCAGGATATCAAGGAGTGGAAGCCAATTAACCTGCCAGGCAGAATTCTGCTACCTTCTCCCGTTTGACATCTCTATCGAGTCAGGCCGGGGGATATTGACCATGATCTGGCTGTCGGAACAGCTGAATTTCCTCCTCACACACACACACTCAGCAAAGACAAGAGAATCTCCCGCTCCCCTCACCAGGCTCGTAGGAGCGGGTTTATTTATGGTTTTTTTAATAGGAACGTGGTTTGACCAAGGTAACGTGGCTTTTCTCTGATACCGGGAGGAAACGGTTAATGCTTTACAGACGACGCACCTGAATCTTAAATCCTTCTCCAAGCACACTTGAATTTCTGCAGGAGGAGCATCACGCCTCTGCGTCGGAAGCTGGATGCGTCGGGGTCTACCTCGTTTCCCTCCCTGTATCTGGAGACGGGGGGCAATAGTTAAACTCCAAAATAATTACAGCTCTTCTGTTTCCAGCCTCAGAGCCCTGATGTGTTTGCTTTAGTCTTAACAGTTTACCAGGCAGCTGGAACTGTTGACTGATAATTGCTGCGAGTTTCTGATCCTCCAGAAGAAGTGAAGAACCTCCTCTGCCTATTGTTCCTAAGGTTTGCTTTGCCGAAATTATTGAAATTAGGGTTATCGACACTGCGTGGAGGGCTTGAGTCTCAGGTGCTGGGAATTAATGTTGCCCGTTTAATTACATCAGTTTGCAGCCTGATCTGCTGTCTGTCCTCTGTCACACAGCGTTGCTTAAAGCGAAATCGCAACCTCTCGTCAAACCGGGTGTGAGGCTGAGTGAGACTGGAACAAATGGAGGCGACTGGAAAAATTGCTCTTCTCCCAGCCAGGTCCAGCTGCCGTTTTGATTTCTCTCCACCTTGGTGGCTGTCTCTGAACCTTTGCAGCGTTCCTCCTGCCATATGCTATTGCCAAGTCGTTAGTTATGTGTGACACCTAATGAAGCCCCAAACCATGGTGTTCTCTGTCATGACTCAGGATGCCTGGGCCCCTGGTGATTCTGGACAAGAAGCAGCACTCCTTGAACCCTTCCCAGTTCCAGCTGCAGTGTAGAACAGGCTGGAAGCTGCATCTGTGCCTGTTGGTAAGATCCCAGGGAAGGGCAGTCACAGCAGATCCACACTGATACCAGTCTCCACTGGTGGAAACCCCCTGGAGATGTGGGGAGCAGGAGGGAGCCTGCATGGAGGTCCTGGAGATGCAGATGGGGTGATGATGCTTCCCATCTTGTCTGCAGGAGTAGCAGTGTGTTAGAGCTTTTTCTCAGAATCACAAGATTGTAGGGGTTGGAAGGGAACTTTGGAGACCATCTAGTCCAACCCCGCTCCCAAAGCAGCCTCGCCCAGAGTAGGTTGCACAGGAATGTGTTTGAATGTCTCCAGGGACGGAGACTCCACCACCTCTCTGGGCAGCTTCTTCCAGGGCTCTGCCACCCTCACAGTAATGAAGTTTTTCCTCATGTTCATATTACCAGTCAGCTACATCCCAGTGTCTGAAGGAACATGTGGGGCTGTCGTTTTTCCTGCTGCCCACAGAGCTGGTAGCACCCAAGATGCTGCTAATCCTCCCCTGGACCCCAAAGGTCATTGAAACAAGTGTTGCCCGCAGCAACCCAGGGAGTGGAGATTGATGGGGTGGCTTGACTTCAAGTTCTACTGCCTTGGGCCAGCTCAGCAGGCACCAGCAAGATAAACTCTGGTGTAATCTTATTACTAGTGCTTAGGAGAGCTTGTACAGAACTCTTCTGCAGTTTGCACACCCATAAAAGCCACTCAGAATGCAGTGAGGTGAGGAAGAAACACCATGAATTTTCATCATATTGGTATTTCTGGCACAATTTGCATCGTGGCTATGGCCTCAGTGAGGAGGAGCAATAAATACCTTCTGCAAAGCTCATATTGCGATGGATGGGAGAGGAAACAGTGACCTGATGGGTGTCACATTCTGGAAACCCGACCTGGAAAGAAGGATCCACAATTAACGAGATGGGTAAGGGAGTCTCCGGGTCTTAGCAAAGCCCTTTGATTATCATAAAAAGAAAACGGGTGCCAAACGGTTTTAAAGCATCCCATGTATTATCGATGATGTTGCTGTTGATAGGAAGAATTCAAAGGGGTGCTATTAGCATTCTGGGCAGAGAGGGAGCAGATCTATAGCATGGCCCTCAATAAATACGTTACTGCAGTAAACTTCTTTAGCACTTTGCAATTCACATCTGATCTCTGCTGACCTTTTTTTTTTTTCTCCTAATTAAACCTTTAGCTTGCAAATGAGCTGTTTCCTACATCAAACTGGTATATGGCAAAGGAGGAAATTCTACCTGCGATTTATAAGAGTTGCTGACGACCTAACTGTCTATCACAACCTTTTCTAATTGATCTCTCTTTGAATTAAATTTGACCAATTACTTTCTCCTGGGTGAACAATGATGAGACTATCTTTAAAAGCTAATGGCAGCAAAGAAATCCGTGTGGATGTGGTGGGTGGAAGATAACAATTCGTTTTGTGCTCGAAGTTGAGAACGATGAAGGCCAACTGCCTCCAGTACCCAAAACCTCCGGTCATCTCAACCAGCTGTTTTCCCAGAGCAGTGTGTGTTTGAAGAAACTGATTTTGAATGGGCGTGCATGGAGGTGAGTTAGACAGCTGCTCTTGTGAGCTCTGCTCATGTTCTCACCTCCAAGCAAAGGAGGAGCAAGGCTGCCATCATTCCTGACTTGGTTTTGGAGCTGGATTGCCAAATCATCCTCTTCCAGGTCATTTTATGTCCTACAGTCCTCTTCCAGTGCAGTGGTGTGTCAGCCTTTAAGGTCCTTTTCCATCCCAGAAGAAATCCCCCAGATCATGAACCAGCTGGGCCTCCACTGCTCTGTCTCATGATGAGCCTGTAGGAAAGGGAATGAAATATCTGAGAGGGGCGTAACAGCACGATGTTGAACTGCTGACCTTAAGAGTTCAAATATATCCCTGGCTGCACTGCATAGCGCTTCATGTGTTCCAATGAATCCCTTGTCCTTCCCTGAAGCTGAACCATGGGAGTTTGGCTGGGGCATGTCCTGTGGCAGCGGGGAAGGACCCTTGGCTTGATCAGACAGCAAGAACCCGGAGCTGCACCAGCCAGGAGCGACACGAAAGGAATTAAATCAGTCCAGTCCATTAAAAAATCATGAGTCTTACTTCAAAATCCTTTTCAGAAGTATATTTTATCTGATTTTCCTTCATCTCCTGGCTCCAGAGAGTGCATTTTCAAGCATTGCTTCTACAGCTGAAATGATGAGAAATTTCCTTGCCTTTAGTGAGAAACCAGCCATGCCCCTGCAGCTCCACAAGTGTCATCAGGATCCAGGATTTCACACCACCATTGCCCCTCTGCCTGCTCCATAGCAAGGGCTGTCAGCATTTCCAGTGGTATCCAGTGTGGGTGCAAATGCGACCACAGCCAGCATCCTACTGCTATGTCCTCTGTGGGTAGCAGAGGGCACATGTTGGCTGGGAGCTCCATCCCTCACCCTATGCCTTTTAAAGAATTGCCCTAAACTATTTCCTCCTCCTTTGTATCAGACAGTAACTAAGATAATTTCTCGCTAGCTTTCCTGCTCAGCTTCCAGGGTGACCCTTCCAAAATCTCACTGGGAATATGGTCTTCCTTTGCAGGAACCTGGACATCATCACCACCTCTTTTCCCTACCTTCCTCTGGAAAGAAAAAAAAAATCAAAAAAACCCAAAAAAACACCCACACTAAACACCTCCCAGACGGTGCAAAAGTGTTATTTAGAAGTAAGAAAAACTTCCCCAGACTCCAGCTCTGTGATGTGGGCTCTCAAGCAAGGGAAGCATCCCAGCTGAGAAAATGCTGGGAAAGTGGCTTTTCCTTCATCTAGGTGGGTTGCAGGAGGGCTCCGGTGTGGGGTGCTAAGGGAAGAGGGGACCTTTAGGAAGATTTACATGTGGGATCTTTGTATGGTCCCTCCCGTCCATTTTTAATAAGGAAAAACAACCCACTTCCCAGAATGGAAAAACAGAGGCTACTTGGCACCCCTGGGGATGGGGCAAGGGAGTCCATGGGTTCCCCAGTGAGGTGCAGGTTTCCTAAATAAATAATCATTGTGTGGCCCATTGGGGTGTCACTCAAGCCACAGAATTCTTCTTTGGGCTTCCCTTGGCATCCCCAGCCAGGTCAGAATGTGCCTGTGCCCACCTTCTCCAGTGTTTTTCAGGCTGCGTCCCCATCACTCCCCATGCGAGCCTCGTCAGCAGCCGCCTCAGTTCAGGAGGTTAAAAGTTATTAACTGAAAATCAATGGAAATAAAAAGAGTCCCATCTGCCGCAGTACACAACTCGCTCCCCTCCTCCCCTGCCTCCCCAACAGCCTTGCCCACACTGCAGGAAAGGCAGCCGCAGCGCCCGGCCATGGCTGCGCAGTGCCCGGCCATGGCCCGGATCTCATGAAATATTAAAGCTTTGGAGGCAAAATGGCCAGTGACAAATGGGCTGAGGGTGGAGCAAACACACAGTGCCATTCCTCATGGGGGCTGTCCCGGCACTGGGGGTGGCTGGGCACACACAGCAGAGGGCAAGAAAAGTTTGCTGAGCCACCACCAGCCATGCAAACCAACTTGGGAGATGGATATTCCTCCCCTTCCATCAGCTCCTTTCAAGTGGACTGGAAAGAAAGGAAGAAAGGAAGAAAAAAAGAAGGAAGGAAGGAA
>VXBJ01000225.1:174961-254805 GCA_013400055.1 Nycticryphes semicollaris | reverse complement strand
TGAACGTGGGGTCATGCCACGTTACAAGTTATCAATCTTTTTAATAGATTATGGCTTGAAGATCCCTCCAGTTCACTTTTGTCTAATCCCCTGAAAAGGCGATACACATTCCCCTCTCTCTGCCATTTATCACCCTGCCGTCGGGGTTTTCTTGGGTATTTAGGCATGTGCCAGCATAAGCATCTGTTGCTTTATACTGCCCTGCTTCAACTGTCTCGCTGGAACAGATGCACAGAAATCCAACAACAGGGCTGTTTTCTTAGGAGAAATGTGGATCACTAGAGAAAAGCCAGGATAAAGCAAATCTTGGGGGGAAAGTGGATCAGCGAAAGTGTCCCGTATCTCTGGCCATACTTGTGTTTCAAAACAAAACACAGACCTCAACTAATAGCTTGTCTTCGGGGAAAAAAAAATAATAAAAATCTTTCCTTTTTTCTTTCTTTTCCTTTTTCTTTGCTTTCTCTCCCCGCCAAAGGGAGGGAATTCCCTAGGATTTCAACTCCGCAACAATACCCTCCTTAACCCAACCGCCCAGATGCCCAGGGCACAGAAAAGCGATTTCGCTCTCGGGATAGGAAAATAACCAGGGTGGGAAAGGCGGGGTGGGCTCTGCCGGAGTCGGGGTAGTGCCACCGCACCGGGGAGACCCAACTCGGCCCCGGCGAGGTCAGACCGACCTGAACCCGGGATGAATAAGAGCAGTGTTAAGGGCCTGGGATCGTACGCACAGGGGGATGCGACTTGGCAATGACATATTGCTGTGGGAATACACCAACAAGCGGCAACTATTTAGGCTGAAGTAAAGTAATACAACAAGAAAGATTCAGGTATTAAAGAGCTGTTGCTGATACCCCAGGTTTTGACTCTGGCGCCCGTAATAGATGAGGTGCATACGTGTGCGTGTATAAACTGACGACAAGTTTTACCAACTTTTTCCTCCGCTCCTTTTCAGCGTCTGACGTGATTGATAGCACAATCAGCCCGGGGAGGATTTATGAACATTTACAGAAGACTCTGAGGCAAGTTTCATGTGGGACTTGGAGATTATGTGGTCTTGCCATGGAGGTAGGAACCGGTAAAATAAATAGCACGAGGGGAGAAGTTGTCCTGCTTCCAATACACCTCATTAACTAACTCTTCCTCCGCTCACCCTTCTGAATACAAACACACCGGACCCGTATCGGCTCCATCTATTGCCTACAGATTTTATATTTAGACTTACGCAGGCAGCAATTACACGAAATAGTTCTCATATGTAAAGTTCATAAACAGAGAAAAGTTCTGGCAGGATTTGTGAAGCGCTGCCAAGTCCCCCTTTTCCCCCTCCCGTGGTTGCGGGGCCCGGCTGATTTTCGGCGGGCGCAGGGAATGCCCTGCCGGAGGCACCTCCGACCACCGGCCGGCTTTGCGGGCTCGTCCCTTGTGCTTGTCATCGGAGAGTGACAGCCTTTGGCTGGGCTGAGAGGGGTGGAAGTCGTCCGTCTTCCCCTCTCTCCCCCTGCCCCAGGGAGTAGAGGGGGTTAAAAATTTCAGAGCCGGCGGTTCAAATCTATCTCGCAGATGTCCAATTGGCTCCCATCGCCGCTGGCCGGGCCACATGGCCCACCGGCCGGGATGGATGGCGGGAGCTGCTTGGGCCTCGCCACTCCTCCTTCGCCTCAAAAGCAGGTTTCGGGGGAAAAAAACAAGGAGGAGAAAAAAAAAAAGAAAAGGCTAAAATGTTCATGGGGGAGGCCAGGGGTGGCCTCCGGCTCCCTGCTGCCCAGGCCGGCAGGGGATGCGTGCCGCCACCCGCCCGTCATCCGTCCGTCCGTCTGTCCATCCATCCATCCATCCATCCACCCGTCCCTCCGTCCGTCCGTCCCCCCAGCGGCACCGCGCTCCTTCACGCATCTTGCTATTCAGCCTGCGCCTGGCAGACAAGGTTACCCCAGAGCGGCTCTGTAATCCTTCACTGAAATAGGCTTTATTGATTGCTCTGGTCTATTGTTCCCTTTTCAAGTCCCCCAAGTTCAAGTTCATCCTGGTGTTACATCATGTCTCGTTGCTAAGGGCAACCAGACAGCCCCAGACGTGACTATCATTAGCAAGAGCGGCGCTGCGCCCTCCCACCGCCCGCCAGCCGCTCTGACGTAGCAGCCCCGCTGCAAACACATTGAAGTATTTATTCTGCCTAATTTATGACCTCCACAGCAAGAGAGACCCCCACTCCAAAAACCAACACTGTTGTATATTTAATTAATCTGTCTTTCTCCGGCACTTGGGAAAGTTAGACAAAGGTCTAATTATTGTGTGTCGCTCCCCACACTTTTCTTTTTGGGGTGACTATTTGCATGGGAAAAGAAACGGCGAGGCTGGGCGCGAGTCCCCTCCCTCCAAAACACCTTTTTTTTCTCCCCTGCCCTATTGACATTTCATGAAATACTTTAGCTGCTTAAGGGAATTAGAAAAAAAAAAAAAATCTGATGTGAATGTAACTCCTTCTGAGTTGGTATTCAGTAACACAAATCAACTCATGACATGTTTAAATTTAAATGCTAACCACACACTCTGCGAGTTACTTTAAAGGTTAGTTTTTAATCAATAGAAGTTGCTGACTCCGGAGTTTTTAGCGGCGCAGTGCAGCTCTGGGGCCTTTGTCTAGCGTTGGGCTTTCAAACTTTTTTTTTTCTTTTTTTTTTTTCCTTCTTTTTTTTTACTTTTCTTTTTTTTTTTCTTCCTTGAGATGATTTTAGCAATGATTTGCAGACACAGAGTGCTATTGTGCTCCTGACTAGCAACATGTCAATAAAGGAGTAGAGTTACCATGCACCGGGGTGTCAATATGACTCCTGCAGACACTGCTCGGCCTTAATACCAATGAAAAACTTAATTAACCCTTACGGGATCGACCCAAAAACGCACGGCTCTTTTTTAACCTTCCGTGGTGTGGCTCTGGACAGCCCGTTACAGAAAAGCTGCTTTTAGGGGATCCGAGCTCCGAGGACCTCGCACGCAGCTGCGTCCCGCCTGCCCCCCTTGGATGAGATGTTTGATGGGCTGAGGCAGCGGAAGGGCCAGACGGAGCGAGCCTTTACCCACCCGCTCCGTCCCACCGGCACCGCTCTCGGGACACCGCTTTAATTTAGAGCGTCTTAGAGCCGACACACACACCCACGCACATAGAATGACCCCCCTTTCCTGCTAATCAGTTTAATATTAAGATCTCATATCCCCCTCCAGCCTCCTGTGCACGTCTAAGTCTGCCTGGATTAGGTCTGAAGAGCACCATTGTCCTCCTGAAGCACCTGTGAAACTTCTCTGCGAGGGCAGAGGAGACCTCCGCGCCTCAAATGAAAATGTGGAGGGAGCGTATTACGCATTTGGAGCCCTGATAGTTGGGATCTGTCAAGTTTTGGTTCTTTTGCACGATTTAAGGGGCTTAGAGGGGCAAAAAGAAGCCTGGATCCCTGCGTTGGGATGGCTGAAGGCTGTTATGCCTTCTTTCTCTCAGTGTGTGCTCTCACATCTGACCACCTTTTTATCCCTTCACGTTCTGTAACCTATCCGGCTGCACCCAGGCGGAGAAGGGCGTATTGCCTTTCTTAATTTAAAAATCTCCATTTAAATCATGTGCACTAGCACAGTACGGTCAGGATGATATTATCTCCGTGCGTTTTCATAAAAGAGCCGGTATTTTATTTCCCCTCTCTTTACTGTGCAGCACTGTTCTCCCAAGCAAGTTTCGAGCTAAATGAATCCACCGGAGCTAAAGGTCCCACTCAGTGAAATTGCTGCCACGCAGTTGCCGGTGCCACTACGGGTCCGTATTGTCCTGCCGAGCACCTCACTGTCCTTCCCCCGCTGCTCAAGGTGAAGCCTCAGAAAGAATTCTGCAGTCCGGTACGAGATCTTCTCTTCCCTTTCTCCAGTCAAATGAAGAAGTAATCTCATCAGGTCGAAAAGTGCTGACTAAGGATTTAATAAAGTGCCTGCAGATGTGTGTCATCTCTAAGGTATTCAACTCATGTAATGCAAAACAGTTCCACACCGAATGTGCTTATAAAATTCCATTTAACCATTGCAGAGCTCTATTTTACTGTTCTCGGAGGAGTATTATCACACTTTTTTTTTTCTTTCCCCCAACTCCCCCCCCCTCCCTAATTTACAGCGCCATGAAAGTTGAAACTCTGTGCTGCCAGTGTCTGAGAATCCTCACAGTAGTAAGGTTTTATGAACCATAAACAATATATACTTGACTGAATCCTAAACAGGAAGTCTGAAATGGCAATTACGTTTCTTTGATAGCACAAGTCTATTTGTTCCTTATGCTCTTCTGGAGATAGCAGAGACACACAAAAATCCTCGAGCCACTTCTGACAATCGGGTCCTTTGTAGGGGAAGAACAGCGAGGAAACACTCCGCAATTCAGGATATTTAAAAGGAAAAAAGCTGAAAAGTGCCTCATTGACTCCGGTCGCAGTTTCTGCCTGCGTCAGGAGCTCAGAAACAGGACTATTGTTTATTAAAATCTTCCTAAAGCAGCCTTTCCTGTGGGAGGTGTTTCACCCGGGCATCGTGCTCATGGGTTAAACCCGACAGACAATCCAACGGGAACTTGGTAAATTTACTTCTACCTGCACATCTGCCCTAACAATGAGACCTTTCAGCTCGCACACTGCACACCCCCCCCAAAAAAAAAGAGGAAAAAGAAAAAAAAAAAAAGAAGTGAGGGTTGTAAATTGGCCCTATCTGTTTTTCGAATTAAAAAGTTAAACAAAAGTCCTCAAGGGCAAAGTTTAACGCTGCGGAAGGAGGTTGTTAATGTGGAATCCAGAACTGGGTGTGACAGTTGGCTTATTTCTCCGGGTGATGTAGGTTATTTAAGGACATTCACACGTTTGAAACTCTTGACAAAACGCCACACATCAGAGCTTTTGCTTCTTTACTTCGCCTAATCCACTCAGGGCTAAGGCCCGGTCTGCGTTAGCCATTTTTTTGAGGTTTCAGCCCGTTTCGGCTGCCTGATGGCGGGACGGGTCGGTGCCATCGGGGACTTCAAACAGGGCTATGGTGCCACAGCCGTTGCTGCCCCGGCCATGGCTGCGCTTGCAGGAAGTTATCGCTGTACGGGCCCAGGCGGGAAAATCCATCTTTGATAAGAGCCTAAATAAATAATAAAAAACCCCCCAACTTGGAACTTTAGAGCTCGCCAGCAAAGCGGCTGTTTGAGCAGCCGAGCTGAACCTCAGCCACCACCGTGGGGCACCTGCGAGGACTTCTCTGGGTCCATCAGTGGAGTGGGTTTGTTTCGGGGATGACATTTCAGTCATCTCAAGAACTTCCAAGGCAATCAACCTGGGAAGGTGAACTGGGGTGATGATCTCTTCTGGCCACAAAGATAAAATGAGAATGTGAACAGCTAGGCAGCACATCGGTCCCTTAGCCATCATCTTGTGAGAGGTCCCCGGGATGGCTTTTCCCCATCGTGGATCATTCCAAAGCACAAGACCAAAACTAGGGTTCTGATGCCATTTTGAGAGGTCTGCCAGGGTGAGCGAAGGCAGTGGCAATTCAGCTGCTGGTGCCACTGTCTGGAGGGCTCCTGGAGATAAAACAACTGCTTTTGCTTTACTCCACGTCTGAATTTGTCCCACTGCTCTACTGGTTTCTCCAGAGTTTCTCCAGGCATGAAATGTGATCCTACTGCGCAAACCGAAAGGTGAATATTAAAGACAAGGTCACCTTTGTGCCGATGGAAGTTATTTTCTTAGAGCTGGGATTAATTATTTAGTAATTATATTTTCCACAATGAAATACCAAAAGGGACGTAAGTAGCATGTTGGCCATCCCCAAAGGGACATAAAACAGTGAGTGAATCTTCTGGTTGTCCAACATCCGCCCCCAGGAGAGTCGCACGCCCCACTTCGAGCATATTTATACTGTCTCGAGGAAGATAAAACCCGTCCCGGGAGGGACACTAGTCTCCAGGCGATGTGTACAGTAGCTCTGCATCCAATAGCTTGTGCGAGAACGCCAATTGTGGCAAACTGCATTAAATTACGTGCAATAATTTTGTAATACGGACTTCTGCCTGCTGAGTATTAAAAATGTATAGTAGTTCCAAACCACTTCTCT
This sequence comes from Nycticryphes semicollaris, assembly GCA_013400055.1. Taxonomy (NCBI): domain Eukaryota; kingdom Metazoa; phylum Chordata; class Aves; order Charadriiformes; family Rostratulidae; genus Nycticryphes; species Nycticryphes semicollaris. The sequence continues at coordinate 248,688 of VXBJ01000225.1, read as the reverse complement.
CCTGGGACCCACAAACTCACTTCGGGCAAGATTTCTGCTTGGGTTCAAACCTCAAGTTGGGAACAGCTAGTGTTTTTAACTAAGTCACCCCAAACCCTCCCAAACCTATGAAAACACACTCATACAGTAACTCCTGCTGTTGTTCCAGACATCTGAATGTTCCAGTAAAGTGTCCCAGCTGGCCCCAGATGTTTCTTAAGTATAAAGCAATGCTCTGAGCGCTGGACCCCCTGCCGCCTGAACCTGAAGCTCAGCGGATTAAAGATTGACTGCGCTATGACATATTCGCATTTAGCCTGAATATAATACAGCAACGACTTATCAATGGCAAATGTTTGAAATGTAATCCGGCCAGCAGAGTAGGCTGGCACTTTGAATATGATGTATAAATAATGTATGGGAACTTAAGATCTAAATTAGATCTACAGGAAGAAAACTTTCCCTTTTCTCCGACTCTAAAAGAAAGTTCTCTCACAATGAGGTCATTTTTACGTCCGTCTTTCGGTTTACAATTTTGCTTTTAGACAGAGGGTCTTCCTTTTACTTTGGGAACATTTGTTGAGTTACAGTTTTCTAAATAGTTATGCGAAGAAGTTCATTTATTTGTTAGTAAATTGACTTTAAAATCTGCAACAAAACTTCTAAACTTTGCATCCTACGCTGAAAGCAAACTGCAGTAATGCTAAACTCTAACTCTTGCTGTTTAAAAAAAAAAAAAGATAGTGGAGCGAGAGAGAGAGAGGAAAAAGAAAGGGAGAAAGAGAGAGAAACAATCCCATTTTGGTTTTTGTTAGAGGACGGCATACTACATAGATCAGAGACTTTTCAAAAAATAAAAACCCCCACTGTACACAAAGCACAGGAAAATGTGAGGAAAAAAGGAAAAACCTAAAAGCAGCTTAGAATGTGTTAACTCTGCCATTCTGTCAGCTTAAAGAGTATTTTATGCTTGATCAACAGCTCTCTTTTATTATGCTTTTCTTTCATTCATTCAAGACATCAAAGACCAGAACCACCAGTGTACCTGATCTACCAGAAGAACTTGTAAGGGTGTTCTAAAGAAACGGGGGTATTGGGAGCCAGACACCCCTGCGGACAAGGCAGTTCAAAGAGAATATTTCAACAATGATTACATTTTGTAAATCTTTGTACGAAAGACAGCTTATTTCCTGCTTTTTTCATGAAAAATAGATTCTATCCATTAAAGTGAGCCCACAGTATGAAAGTTACTTGAGATCTGAGGTACAGCAAGCGGATTAAGTGGATGGTGAGATGAAATCTTTGAGAGAGACGATGGCTTTCTCTGATATTTGTCGCTGCCATAAGGTTTTCTGACTGCGATAGAAACTTCTCTCCCCCTCCCCCCCCCCGCCCCCTTATTTATTTGTAGACTCGCTGGTGGCAGCGAAGACGTTTGTAAAAGCAAAATAAACGGAAATGAAACAGAAAGGAAAAAGGCAACAAATAAAGGAACTAAGAAAACAAATGGCTGTGAAAACCTTTTGACATGTTTAAAAGAAAAACTGTATCTGTTTGCCCTACTCCCCAAAATTGCAGGCTGGCCATTTAAATCCAGGAGACAACTCCGAAGCCCAGCGCGCCGACCCAAGCCAGCTGTTTACTTTTCAAAGCCCGTGGTGGTTTCTGCATTGATAAACTATATAACCTCACACACACACACACAGAGAAGGGATTTTTAGCTCTGCCAGACCTCATTGCTCTGTCCCGGTCTCTTTATGCACTGTCACAGAATAAAAATGATCCTAACACAAACCCTGAAATAATATCTTGCTCCAGAAAGGACATCTTTGTAGATATTTCCTGAGTTACTGCCAAAATGATTTTTTTTTGCCCATTCATCCTTTCAAAGTTTTTTGCTATAAACATAGCCAAAAACTATTCGGGAGTAATCAGAAACGACCCAAACGTGACACACTAGCCAAGTACAGCTGTGGGGGGAAGGAAGCTGCCCCCAGGCCTGTGGCCCGGCCAGCAGCCACCACACCTGGGAGACGGTCACCGGTGTCCCCACCGCTCCTTGCTCCCCTGGTACACGCATCGCTTTTTGCAAGGGAGAAACAGCAGTGCCCATTTCATCAAAGAAGCAACAAGATGATTCTAAAGCCAGCATCACGGTTTACATCCACCATTGTGATTTAAAAGTAAATACGCAGTGAAGGAGTTTTTAAATTCTGCACTTTACATCTCGCTTTTTAGACAGCTCTGTATTTTCCTCTGCTGGAAGCCCAGTTAAATTTGTGAGCGTGTGTAACACTTTAATATTTCTTATGCTAAATCTCACTTATTTCTTTCCTTTTATGAAATAAAGTGTGCATCGGGACTTGGATCCCTTTAAGGCTTCACGCCGGGAACTCCCGTGGAAGCTGGGATGGCCGACAGGCTGCCGCCACGGGACTTTCCAGCATTTTGTGAGGAAAAAAAAAAAAAAGCGAGTTTTTTGGGAACTGCTGTGAGCCTGCTCCTGAAAATACCATGCCCTGTCCTCCGTGCCCTTGGCAAAGGCACAAATCCCCTGGGTGCAGGGGGGAGACCCCCCCCCCCTCAGCCCTGAGCCCTGAGGGTGGGTGCTGGGGGCCAGCGGCAGCCCTGGCTCCCAGCCCCTGGTGGCCGCCGTCTGCTTGTCCCTGGGGCTCCGGCAAAGGCGTTTGGCAAGTTCAAGTTCAGGTTTAAGCGAAATAAAACTGCTCCTGGGGAGCCTGCAGCCAGCCCTCATTTACATGTGATCCCTCTGAACTTCGCCTGCGCCAGCGCGCCCTGTTTCCAGGGCCCGCCGAAGGAATGTTTTACAGTTAGAGCCCGCAGTGCTTTCTCAGGCATTTTAGACCCAGAGGCCCAAGTTTCAAGCTGCAGCATTAAAAGTTTCCACAGAGCTACTGCAGAGAGAGCGGGAGGAAAGGGGGAAGGAGGAGGCGGGGGGGAGAGGAGGGAAATGAGGAGAACAATATCGTCTTAATTGTCTCTATATAGCCCCACAGTTAAAGTATTACTTTTTAAAGGGACATAATTTATTCTGGAGGCACGGTGTTATAACAACCAGTACATACTTTCACCGCGGCGTAACCCGCTCTATTCTTCATTGTGCTCTCCGGTTTTGTTGCTTTTGCAGAACTCCTTGTTACCCAGTCCCCTGTACTGTACTTACAGTTTTATTCAATTTAAGCCAGTTCCTGCAGTCCTCAGGCAAGCAAAAACTCCCCTGAAACTCCTCAGGAGTTTTGCCTGCACCGGGACTGCAAAAATAATCTCCCCGCAACCACCGATTCCCCCCCTCCCCATCTCCTCCACCGCCACCCCCCCCTATATCCCCCCTCAAAGTTTCTTTACTTTTATTGCTTTAGACAATCGGGGAAAGTCATCCAAAGAAAATCAACCCCCAGTCTGGGCCTCCCAGGCTCGGTTTGCAGTGAGACAGCCCGAGTGCACACAGACACACATACACACACACACGCTCGGGGGGTTTGCCCCCCAGGGACGATCTTTCCCCATGTCCCACTGAGCCACTAGAGCTACGTGAGGGGCCCGAGGGGTCCCGGCTGCTCTGCTGGCAAGTTACTGCAGAGGCTCCGGCTCTTTGCTCTGCCGAATTTGGGGGATAAAAGGTAGTTTTTCAGGCGCTTTTCTTGCCAGTCCTTCAGAGCACAGAGGTGCAAGAGGAAAGCGATGGGAGAGAATACATGGAACTGGAGGGAAAGCGAGCGCTCCCTCTGAAATTCCCCCCTCAAAGCCTCCTGTGCCCGGTCTGTGCCCATGTTTGATGTCTGTGGGTGAAGCAGTGAAAGGAACAGCCCCACGGCTCGACTGGGAGAGCCAAGGCAGCAAGAAAAGAGGGGCAAAAAAATAGGGGGTTGGCAGAGAGAGGGGGTGGGATGAACAGGGGAGGGATGGTGGGACACATGCTGGGTAGGTGCGAAGGGACAGGGACAGCATGCATGGGAGCTGGGGACTCTGGGATCAGGGAGTCTGAGATAATAGCATGTCTTAAGTAGTGGGCATAGAAAAGTTGGGGTTTGGAAAGGGATTGAGGAATCAGGGGTTTTGGCAAGTCCTAGGTGTACTGGGCAAGGAGATTCAAACTGGACAGAAATGAGGGCACAGAAGGAAATCTGGTGGTTTTGCCACATTGACCTTAAACTAAAGTAGATGGGGAGCTGGAGGAATAATGAGGAATCACTTCAGCAGTGAACCTCCCTCCCCAGATCTCTCCCTAAAAAAAGAAAGCCAAGAGGGCACTGAGTTGAACAACCCCCCCCTCCTAAATGCCGGAATTATAGAATGGTTTGGGTTGGAAGGGACCTTAATGATCAAGTTCCAAACTCCGTGCTATGGGCAGGGACACTGTTGCAATATAGGGTCTGGTGACCGGAAAATCTCGCTATGTACACCTCCCACCAGACCAGGTTGCTCAAAGGCCCCTCCAGTCTGGCCTTGAACCCCTCCAGGGCTCCACAGCTTCTCTGGGCAACCTATTCCAGTGCCTCACCACCTTCACAGTAAAGAATTTCTTCCTAATACCTAATCTAAATCTGCCCTCTTTCAGTTTAAAACCATTACCCCTTGTCCTATCGCTTCACTCCCTGATCTCTCCTTATAGGCCCCCTTTAGGTACTTGAAGGCTGGAAGACTTTTCATATGTGCATTTGCCCTGATGCTTTGTACCTTGCTGACCTGAACAACCTGTTCTAAGAAAAGTGGAAGGGCCATACACCTTGTCTATGCTTGGCCCACAGGTGCGTGGCCATGGGGATCGATGAGGGGACTTCTCCCATTACACTATGGGGAACCCCTGGCCAAGGACATGGTGGCCAATGAGTCCCATCCAGCTTCATCAGGGCCAGTGGGGTTGGAATGATACAGAACCTGGGTGACCAGGGTGAGGAAAGGCCACCTCAGCTCGCCGGTGGAGAAATGGGAAAAGCTTTCGCGGCACATGATCCGCCTTGGATGAGGAGGGACATATTAGACATGGTTGGCTAAAGGGAGTTGGGTCTTGGCCTAGCTTGGAGTGATTTTCACACATACTGTGAGATGCCAACGAAAGTCCTGGTGGAGTGTAAAGTCATTAAATGAGATGAAATTAAACAATTCAGTTATTTCTGCTTCATCATATTTATGCAGTATGGCAGGCAGAATGAATTACTACTAATGATCAAATTTAGTAATACTAATTAAACTATCTCAATTTAATTAATACTAACAGAGAAAACAGACAAAATTACTAATGTAAACCTTGAACTTAAAATCAAAAGGTGCCTCTTCGCTTTTATGAGTCACTGAATGCGAGGCTTTTCTCTGAAAATAGACTGTACAGAAGTGGCTCTTTGTACTCCCTAAGCAAGCTGCTCCATTGTACAGAGAATTACAGCTCTCCCCCCATCTTTTTTTTTTTTTCACTCCTTTTTTTCCCTAACTGTTACTACTTTTACTGCTCGTATTCCTGAAAAGCCTCCAGGAGAAGAACCCGAACTCTGTTTTGACTCATGCAACACGAACAGGACTGATAAAGGAATTGCCGTTGCTGGGACAAACTGCCCTTGTGACTACCGTTAGGAAGACAACCAGTCTATAAGGAGCCTGCGGAGCCTCCCGTGCTGGGAAAGGAACATAACCTGGCCTAAATTTTCAGAATTAACCTCCAACACCAGTAAATTGGGAAAAGGGCAAAACTAAACCCATCTCTCCATCAAGGAAGATTGCTTTGGAGTCACCAACAGATAATACCTGTAGCCACAAAACAAAAACTCTAGAGATACACGATGACTGTGCTGTGAGCCCTCCCAAGAAAGCAAATGTGAATTTTAACCTCTATCTTATACGAAAAAGACTAGATTTGTTCTACCGTGCCTAGCTATAATCAAAATACAACAAAAATATTGTATTTCTAAAACAAACTCCTGCCAACAACAACTCTTCCATCTCCTTCTCTCATCGACTTCAATGAATGTTAACAGTCACGTCCGATACCATAGATTCACACAAATCATCTTTAACCCAAAAGACTACCAGAAAGTCCTTTAAAAAGAAAAAAAAAAAGCCACACAAGGAATATTATGTGTAAAGGTGTTGCTGAAAAAATCTCAAATCTGATTGTTTAGCACATGCAAGGATGTGCTTACATCCAAATGTAATATATAATTTTATCTCCTTTTAAAAAAATGTATTTTTTTCTGTTGGCATATTTAAAAAGAAGTGATTATAGCAAAAGCACAAAAGGGTCCCTGGATAAAGCTGGTCCAAGCAATACAGAAATTATTGTGTTCAGCCTCAAAGGTGGCTGCATTTTATTGGTAGTGATTTTTGTTAGTCATAGCTCATAATTAAAACTACCTTTCATTGACTTTTTAAATGTATTTAGCTGCATCTCTTCCTGTGTAGTAACTGGGATTTGTATAGAAGATGTAAGAGTTGGATTATGCAAGCGAATATGCCTGAAAATATTATGATTATAGTGTCAGTGCTGCTTTCAAAATTGAATATTAATAACCCAAAGTAACTAAAGGCTACATACTCAAGGCTACAAGACATGTTCACGTTCAGCCTCTTGATTTACTAATATTAGATTTTTCCTTTTAAAAACTATCCTGGTTTTAGATTGTACTTTTCCAGTTCTACCTATGTTCAAGTAGAATATACTATAAAACCAAATGCCTAAACCAAGATGATAACTTTTGTTATTCTGAACCAAAAGCAGGTAAAGTTTGAAAGCTACAGCTTGGCATCCTGTTTGTAATCATTATTACACACCTTTGTTAAATTTAAAATATGAACAGGTTTTGACAAAATTGCAGTCATTTTGATGTATTTCTTTTGAAGCCCCAATCCTTCCCCTGTATGCTATTTATATTTGTGTAGGATAGTCCAGCACCAGAGAGGTGATGCTTGGTGTCCTGGGAACATGAAATCTTCTGCAAACCTGAGAGTCTGTCTCTGTTAAGAAATGGCTTCTCATCCTTTGGTCCTTTCTTCTGGAATGCAGTATCAATTTCAGAGCAAGATCATCTATTTTGCAAGGTGTTCACCTCTGGAGCTTATTTATTCCTTGACCTCCACGTTAAGGCCATTAAGCAAAGGTGATTCTTAGGACAGTGGCAGCTTAATGCCTATCCCGTTGGGATGGATGTAGGGATCGTGGCCTTTAGTTTTTGACCTTCATTGGAGATTGTGGTCCTAATCCTTTGATTGCAGAATTTTTAAAAAGTATATATGGCAGTTGGCAAAAATCTTAATGTTCCAGTAAATGCAAAAGTCATAAATTCAGCTGCTGACCTTTTCTATCCAGGTCACATGTGACACCTACTGGAGTTTGTCAGGCTGTGTGGAATTTATGGAGCTCATATAGGTATCCGTTGCGAAAGCTGAACTTTCATGAAATGTCTTTCAAAGGCACTTCCAAAACCCTTGCAAAAAGTCAGTATGTCTTTTTTTTTTTTTTTTTAAGGGTATACATTCTACACGCATTTTAAAAGGTCTCATCACGCCATCTCTGCAAATCTTCAACACTCGGGGAACTTCAGTTCTCAAATTATTACGCTTTACAAAATAGAGAAATCAGGCCAGGCATGTAATTATTGTGATTACCAACTTCCAATCCTACAGAATACGCTGAACCTCTGCGCCCTCCTTTCCTTCTCGTGTGCATCTCTCTCTGTCCCTCTCCGAAATCAATGCTATCGATGGCGTATTGTCAGTCAGGGAAATGTGATTTGATAGTACCCTAAAGCGGCTGCAAAAGAAGGGGAGGAATACAGAACCTACTCAGGTCCACACTGTGAGTGTGAGATCAATGCTTTCAATAATACGTTTGCCGCCATGTAGCACCCTAACTGTCGCAATTAATAATGTAGAAGGAGCTGATTAACTTAAGTAAAGTGCTCTCCACTGTGTAAACACATAAAGATCTATAGGGCAAAAGAGGAAAGAACGAACAAAACGTCATTTTTATATTTTATGTGGACACATTCTTGCTTTCTATTCTGCTCTTGTAACAATTACTGTACTAGCCACTCTGACAGAGTCAATAAATCGATCTGGGACCTGATGCAGCAGCGAGGCAGACTAATCCAATACAGCATTATCTGCAGTGGAGGCTGGGGGCGGGCGTGGGGTGGCCAGGAAATGGGCCAAGCCAAGTAAAAGCAGTACGAGGCGTGTAAATATAATCTTGCCTTATACTCATTTGTTTGATTTGTGTGTGTGCGTGTAAGTACGTGTGTGTGTAACTTGCACCAGTGCAGGAAGAAAGTGCTCTGCCCATGCTATATCTCCAAAGTCCTTACAATATCCCAAGTCCTTAGGATGCTCCAGCTGGTCACAGGAGCTTGTGGTTGAGCGAGGATCTGCTCCCACTCTGATTTAATCACGTCAGCACCGTGGCTGATGAATTTAATATGTGGACTCGATGATCTGAAAGGTCCCTTCTGACCTAGACAGTTCTGTGATCCTCCTCCACTGAAGAGCTCTCTCTCCACTGACACCGAAGTCAGTACCTGCTCCCCTCTTGCCTGCACCCACCACGACAGCAGCAAGAATTGCTGCCTGTCCGTTGCAAAAACAAATGTGGGACTCCCCTTCTCTGTACTCTGTACCTGTGAACATAGGGACTGCCATGTTTTGTCAGATTAAATGGTCACTTGGGTCTGGTATTATGTCTCTGACAGTGGCTGCACTCCTCTTGGGAGGAGGATGCGAGAAGCCCTATAAAGGAGATGGACCAAAATGATTTAGCCTGGGGGGAAGCTTCTTCCCAGCCCCATGCAGTTAAGTGGTAGGCCTTGTAAATCCATGTTAGCGGGGAACATGAGATTGAAAAAATAAAAATAAAAGAAAGTTTCCTGCTGAATGGAAAAAAGAAAACTGGTTTTTGGCAGAAGTTCTTCAAGAAGGAGAACATAGGCCATTGTTATTATGAAGACTTTTCAATGAAAATGCAGAAAATCATTGCCTTTTAGAGTAATTGTTTAGCTAAAGAAAGGTTACACAGCTTGTAGAGAATTTAGTAAGAAATTAAATCTCTCCAGCTCATTCATCATATTTCTGCATTTGCCAACTCTTCCCACCAGGCCCACACTTACTTCTTCTCTCTCCTCTCCCCTACTGTGGAGCATAAGTAATGGCCATAAAACCCACAGAAAGGGTGCCTTACACACAGGCTTCCTGTTTATTGTATGGTGCAGGGGGGCAATGCAGTAAGTTTAATTGCTTAGTTTGGGAAATTCGTCTATGTCCATTGTAAATAACTGTATGCTATATCTCTTGGAAATAGGATGCTTAGCGTTCGTTTCCAAAAAGAAAAGGTCTGAACTGTTCACCGGAGCCTGGGAGGAGGAGGAAGAAAAAGCACAGGAAAAAGGATCCCCCCCGCTGAGGACTAACCCAGGCACTTCTGGACTGATTTGGCTCCAACCCACTTTGAAGATGAGGCCACATGATGGTGCTGGGAAGTTTTCTATGAATCTTTACCTTTATAGTGCAATATGTGCTTTCTTCTTGAGGCACACTGTTCTCTGTTGCTTTTTAAGAACTGATCTGAGAGTGGAAATTCATACTGGCCCTCTGTGCCAAAGCCCAATTAGATGGGCTTTGTGCACTGACCTGAACTGAAGGGAATGGGAGTTGGGGAGTGACCCTGATTTCTGGTCACCTTTGTATCTCCTCTCTGTGGAGCACGCTCTGGACTGTCATTAGCAACTGTGATCAGAGCAGCACGTTCACACTCGTGCTGCATTGGGGACGTGTGGCGACAGAGCTATTATGAGATGGGGGCACATCAAGAACACCACGACTGCATGCGGGCTCTTTGCTCCCATCATGGTGGAACCACCTCATTTTTCACTCAGCGAAGGATTCAGCCAACAAAAGAGAAGAGCGAGTTTAATACGACCAACCACAAAGCAAAGGCAGGATGTGAAACTTTCTTTTCAGCTTCCCAGCTCTAAGACCTGCTGATCCTTGATAGAGATTGGCACTGCCTTTTCTAAGCGCACTCTTTCTGGACTTATACTACATTTTTAGAGCTGTCTCCAGGCCACCCTCAAGATCAGGCCAGTATAGCTGCTCCCTGGGTGGAAGATGAAAGACAGCACCAACATTCAGGTCACGTACCAGCAGCTTGGTGCCACTGGTTCTGCAGCAACACACTTTTTGCTCAAGTGATCAAAACTTTCAGTGGTCACAAAAGCCCACAAGAGCCCTTCCCTGTTCAACGCCCTCAGCCCAGGCAATTACTATGAATTAAGTGGTCACATATACATACACATATACATCTTCTCACACATTCAGCTGTTCATTATATGGGTTCTGTTTCTGATCTCTGTTTTGTGTCCCATTTCTTACATGTATTTTAAGGAACTAGTAGGAAAGCTATCTGTTTGAGGGTGTGGGGCCCACCTAGGCTCAGGAGCAATCTAGAATTCAGATGGCACTTTGAGCACTGTGTGACCCTGCTCCAGGTGTCGGAGGAGAGCAGCCCTCGCTTCCCATTGCCGATATGGGAAAGTCCACAGATCCCTGCTGGGTTTGGGAGGAGAGTGATCCCTCTAACTTCAGCAGCTCTAGACAGTAGCAGTCCCACACCCCAAATTGTGGTTTTATGCCTAGTCCCTGCAGATTTCTGTTCTTTACCCAGGAGATAATGCTATTACTGCATGTAACTGATGTTCTGAACCTGCCACTACATTTGTTGCCATGAGCCAAGAGAAGGAAAGGGAGAATCAAGTCTCTGCTTGAAAGAGCTTTGCAGCTGAGTTTCGTCCAAAGCCACGTGTGCTGGCCTAGGGAGGTTCCTTTATGGAATGTCTACTTTCTCAGGGGGCTGAACTGATTTGCACAAATGCTTCCAAATTAGTGTTCTTCATCTTTGTTCATGCTCAGACACAAGCAGTACGTTCAGCCTTGAGGATAAGTATTCTTATCCTGGGGAAGAGGGGTCACCTGAGCAACACGTAGTGCTGACCTGGCTTATAAATAGTTCTGCTCAGAACCCCCAAAATAAAAGGCCTGATCTGGTTCCTGGAGCCTCTCATGTTCTCTGCACGTCCACTGCTGGGTACGAGCCGCACGCAGCCCATAACCCTTGTTCTGAACACGAGCTGCTTGGGGAAGCGAAGCGGGGGCTCAGCTGTTGGCAGACGGCAGCGATACCAGGAGATCCTGACCTTCGCCTTCCTCCCCAAGGGCCAGCAGGTGCTGACCAGAGCCATTCCTGGACACTGGGATTGGGGAGAGAGGGAGAAGGGGGCCAAAAAGGACAGGCGGCGGGCTTGTGGTGCTCATTAATAAAGCACATCGATGCGAGCCAGGCGTGATGTGGGCAGCCCTGAGTCCCTTTCCTGATGCCGCAAAGGGCAGGGGTTCAGGGAGAAGCCAAACCCGGGGAATCCCCATGAACTGAAGGCACATGTTTTATTTGTCAAAAGGAAAAAAAAAAAAAAATAAATGTGTGCACTGGTTTCTTTCTTCCATAGGGTGGCAATGGAACCTGGGCACAAAACAGCTACGCCGTTTCTAGCTGCAGGAGCAAGAGCTCTGGAGGAGCCGCATTAGTTTCCCATTCGAGGTGCCGACTTTGATCTATGAACCCCCCACGCTTTTGGGCCCGGATCCCTTCGAGACCCCTTCCTTGCCTCCCCCCTACCCACCCCCCCAGCCGCAGCCAGGGGCATCACCTGCACTACGTCCCTCCGAATTCAAGCGTCCAGGCAGCAGCCACTGGCTGTTATCACAGAAGGACCATCTACTCTGGAATTTGACCCCCTCCCTTGTCTGACGGAGCTCACATCTGCTAACCTACAGGATGCAGCATAAAGCTCATTTTTTTCCCCTCCTGCCCTTTGTTTTAAAGTGCTGCTGGTGAAAAATGGCAGGTTGCAGTTTGCCTTCTGAAAGGATTGGGGGGGAAGTAAAGCAGTCGTTCCTTGTCTCTCAAAAAGAAAGTAATTGTACAATTGGGTTCGGATATGCACCTGAGGCATGAGGTGGTTTTTTAGAGATAAAGAAGAGCCTAAAAGGAGCAGCTACAAAGATACCACTGTCTAATTCAGGAAGGGAGAGAACAGGAGCAGATCTGAAGTTAGCAATTTCCTGCTACTACGAACATTTTGCTAAATTTCAGTAATTCCCCCCCTCCCCACCCAACTTACTCTTTTATAGACACATTTCACAGCGTGTATTTATGTACTCGGTCTTTATAAGGCTGGTAGCAAGAGCATGGCTGCACTGAGCTTGCTGGTGTTCACACTGGTCGTTTTGCTGCCCAGATGATCTTATTTGACTTTGGGGGTTTTTCTTATATTTTACTGTGGTGTGCTAGCTACCTTATGGGCTTCTAATTCCAATTGTTTTGCGTTACAAGGGATGGGCTTTATCTGAGGCATGGTCGTAGCTGGGTGGATTTGGGTCCCTACCAGGGAAAGTGCAAAAAGACAAGACCTTGATGGACTATTCACCACCTGACTGTAGCTTTGAGATCTGGCAAAGGCAGAAGCAGGAAGAGCGTCTACTTCTGTTCTTCTAGGAAATAGTTTTATCTTTTCCTAGGGAAAGGTAAGGCAATACAGATTTAGTTCTGTGCTTAAGTAAGTTTTAGAAACTAACTGGGATGGACGCGATATGAAGCATGTTTAGTTTAGAGAGGGATTTTTCCTGAAATGGCTGGGCAAGAAGGTGCATGATACATTTTTCTCTCTTAAGTGGAGAAGAAAGCCACTCAGAGTCTCACAGGTGGCACAGCAGTTGATCCTCTGCCCTGGTACCTGCAGTGGGAGGCAGTTTCTGTCCTGTGCATCCTCGTACCCTCACTGGGGAAGGCACATGGGCTACTGGCAGGTAGGAGGGATCAGTGCTGCTCGGGAGCCGTTTTTAGCATCCCCAGTACAATTTCCAGGAAGATGTAGGGTAAGTAGGTGGCAAACAAGACTCAGGCTAGTAAACAATGTTTAGTGTGAAGTGGAGCTGCATCTTGCTGAGTACTTATGATCCCTAAAGGGATTTTGTAGCGTAGAGCAAAGGGAGGGCATTAGATGACGGCAAACACCGTTTAGAGCAGCGAGTGACGATGCAAACTCCGATCACACAGAGCAGGTTGCTAGTTTAGTGTCAGCTCTGAGCTCTGGGCACACATCCTGGGTTTCACAATTACTTTTGTCGCTTGGTTAGGAAAAAAACCCAAAACAAAACCCTGCCCAAACCTCAGAAGCCCTTATTCTTTATTAGTGGTGTTGCTACTGATAGGTTGGTCCTAATTAATGTGATGGTACTTTCCCATTCCTCCACCACTCTCCTTATTACAAGTCCTTGGCAATACGAGAGAGGTATCTATTACTTAGTCATGAGGTATCTAGACCAGCTCGCTTTTGAAACTAAAGACTGTGTACCCCAGGCATACTGTATTTCTGATTTGCATATGGAAAAGGCAGTTAAAAAGCTGATGCCCCCATATTGCTTGCGAGTCAAGTAGCAAAAGTAAATGATTTATCAAGCAAAGGTTACAACACCTGTGCCTTTTTGTCAACATATACAGAGGATGCCAACTCAAGTGCTGCTTCTAATAGCTCAAAGAGAAATTTAGATTCAAATAACCCCCCAGATAGGACAATTATGCGATGAGCCGCTGGAGTGGCAGAGTGATGGATGGGGTAGGCAGAGGCAGTGTCTGAAAAAACAAACCAACTGAAAAGTTTGGAAGCTGCTAAAGCCAGACAAAGCCAACAGCCCTTTTGGGGCTTTTGTTACTGAGCCTTACTTACTGATTTCAGTCAGTTTATTGCCTGGTCTCTTCTGTCACGGACTTGTCACCCTGCTATAACCTTTGTTGACACAGAAAGATGCCCTTTTTTCTAAATAAAATATTATTTAAATGCTATAAAATTCCTTTAAGGGATTGTATTTGATGCAATCTGACATAAATTAGAATGTGCTGCTAATGGAAATGTCTACTGCTAATTTTTATAATGCCCATTAAGAAAGGCATGTACTGGTTTTGGTTGTTTAAAAACAGCCCAGGACAGAATGATCCTTGCTCAAACCCAGCCATGCTGTTGTACATTTGTCTGCAATTTTATTCCAATGTTCTGTGAAAGCCTGTGAATGCCCATGTATGGGAAATGTGACTTCTGCTGAACGGCACTGTCACATCCCTGTGCAGAGAGACTCACTTCTGCAGCATTTTAAGAGTAATAACGATGATACGTTGCCCAAATGACCCACCAACTGGAAGAGAAAATCACAGCCACCAAAACGCTGACCATAATGTTTTCTTAGAGCTTGTAGCTGGACCGTAATTTTAAAAAAACAGAGGTTCAGATACAGTCTTCATTTTTATTTTGTTGATCCAGCAGTAAAGAGTTGGTTAACCCTTCGATTTGAGCTTGACTTTCAGGAGCTCTGAGTGTTCACTGCTTCCTCTTGTCTAAGGGAGCTGTGTGGCCTGGCAGTTACTGGTCCTTAGGACCCGTATCTTAGGCTGACTCTGAATATACTATAAAAATCCTGATGGAAAGCAGCCACCTCAGCTGCTTTTAATAACGCAGTCCTATGTGTTTTTATATTTTCATTTTGAAAAGATCCTAAGTGATCGTCCTGTACGCTAATGCCCTGCAAAAAGAGTACAAAAGCATGTCTTTGTTTGGCGGGACGCTAAGTAAATCCCAAATCATTGCAGTTAGTATTTTTACCTCTCTTGTCTGATTTAAAACACAGTCAACTTCAGAGCTGTTTCATGAATAAGTAGTGAGTTTTGCTGATAAATTATATATTTAGTATCAAGTGGGTTGTGGTGGTGTAATGATGTATAGGAGCACGGAGATGCAGCTGGAGTCAGAGACTGGAAGTCAGTCTCCTTACCCACTGCAGAATGCTTGACTTTAATTGAAAGCTCTGCTTGAGTATTGTTTTTCACTGAGCAGCATTGTTATTCACTACACTGCATTACACAGAAGCACTTAAAGTAAGGCTAGAGCACTTTAAAATGATTTAAGTCATAAATAAGGAGGATAAAAGTTTACAGTCAACAAACTTATCTGGGAAACCTAGGCTGCAGGATGCAAATAAGTTTAAAATATTTTGCAGACTTAATACTGTTGTGTCTCACTACATAATCAATTTACCAACGACTAGTTTTTCAAGTCTTCTGGAGAAGGTAAGTAGCATTCTCCAAAGGGTTTCAAGTTTCCTGAGCTACGAAGGAAAACACCAAACGCTTAAGGACTTTAACAGTATACCTTAACATTCCTGTTTCCCGATTTCAGTGTATTTCTGCGTATTCCAGTTGTTTCCAAAAGGACTGGAGGAATAGGATTTACATGTGAAGGAGCACGAAAACTTGTCACGTACACGAACTGAATAAAGGAAGAGCCCTGAAAAGTGGGGTGCAGGCTGCGCTTCGTTAAGGCATGAAACAAAAAATCAGAACCTGATGGGTTAAAACCCCGCTCTGCGCTGCTGGTGTACTTTCTGTGACCCTATTTAATGCAGAGAAGGCTTGAGATTCGATGGAGTTTAACCTGTGCTGTCGACAGAGCTATAAACTAAAGCCCCTAACAAATTGTACACAAAGAACAGATAGCAAGAAAACACATTGTGTTCACAGGCATCTGGATGCAGCCCTGCAAACCGAAAATCTTCCGTAATGAGCGACTCATGTTTCGTTGACAGCGTAGGTTGCTGGAGCCATCGCGACAAGGAGTCTGTCGTCATGCACACACTGGATCGTGGCATGTGACAGCCATTAATCTGTATGCTAATTATCCAGATGCCTATAAATGATTTGAGAGAACTTACAAGAGCTAAGAGGAGCACTCCCCAATTTGTTCGTGACTTGAATTATTACTTTTTAGTCATCGCAACCCGCTCAAAACAAAATCACAAATATTCCTTGCTGTTGACCTTTGAAAGAATTGTAGCGCAGTCGAGCAGTCACTTCAAACTACAAACTACAGTTGTCCTAAAGCACTAGTTCAGCTCACTTTTTTATACCTTCTCCCCCCCCCATGATAACGTGATATTAAGCACAGACTTAATTTTTTTCAACATCTGGCTCAAATTAGCTGCTAACAAAACTGCCAACAACTATTTTCTTAATCGACCCTGGGAATTTGATACAGCTTGGAAAAAGCACATTTAAACCTCGTCCTTCTCCTAAAGAAACACAAATGTTTACTTGAGCTTCTGATTTGACCATAGCAGGACTATGAATTCAGTTAACCCAGCTTTATAGGCCTGCCTCCACTGGACTTTTTTTCTCTTTGTGTAAGGAAACAGATGTGCTTGCAATTACAAAATCTCCTGCTCGCTCAAAGCCCACCATGCAAATTGCCAACCAGGAATTCGAGGCTATTTTTTTAAATTTTGGTTTTTTTTTTGTTTGCCATGGAAGTCATTGGAGCCATCTCCTGTTGTAGCTGGTGGGGGAGTAAGGTGCCCTGTGATCTGATGGGTCTCTGAGCTCCTTTTGCACGTGCGATTAAAAGCACTGCCTTGGGAACAGCTCGGAGCAAAAACATCTTTGAAAGCCCCAGTCCTTGAGGAAAAAGAACTGCAGGAGAAGCCAGCATCTTAGAAAGCAAGAGAGGTCCTTCCAGTTACGAAAGCAGCATTATTACTGCATAAGCCCAAAAAAACAAAAACAAAAAACCAAAGAAAACCAAAACACAACAGACAAACAAACTGCAAGTGACATTTCGCTGTAGTTACTGAGACCATGTGGGTGAAGTGACAGCGGCCAATGTGCAGCTGGCTCCGCGGGGACACGTTAGAGGACACTGAAGAAGAAGAGGCTGCAGGCATACAGAGAAGTCGAAAGCGGCCCACCTGAGTCTGTTGAGGGATATTTACAAAGCTTGGATCCCGTGGTCCAACACTGACGAATCGGTTTGCGGGGGAGGTGCTGGGTGTCGAGTAGGCTGTGAAGGGAAGGGACACATGCGTTGAGGAAGCGGCACTAGATTGCACACGAACAACACCAAAACACACTGTCTCAGAGCCACCTAAGCAGATGTTTAACACAGAAATGTGCAAACGTTTTAGAGAGCAAGAGTTTGGTTTTAGACACTGGAAAAGGGTTGGTCTTCATGATGGGCATTTAAACATGGAAGGGCAACTGGGTTGGTGGGAGAGGGCTCCTGGCCAGGCAGGATGGCCATGACATGCGCTTGGGGACAAGGTGCTGGGGTCACCTGAGCATCCTCTCCATCCCATGGGAGAACCACTGGAGACCCTTCCACGCCAGGATAGCACAAGGGTCTTCTGCATGTCTTGGTATTGCCTGACCATTTTCACTCCAGTCTGGGGTATCTCTGGTTTTAATGGGGTTTTGTATCGCAGTGAATTTACTAAAGTGCATATTAACAGAATCAGACCCTTATTTCATGCTAATCCAGCATTCTCTCCCAACAGAAAGTTTTGGTTTTCATACTGCTGTGGTCTGCACTCTCTAAAATGTTCACTTGATGTGTTTGACAAACTAGGAAGATCCTTTCGGTAAAAAATTAATGGGTTGCAGTTTCACTGGGGTGGTAAGTGCAATCAGTCTGAAGGCTGAAGCTGCCTTTAAAAACTGGAATGGCTCCCATAAATGTAAAGCTATTAAATGCAATGCAAGCCAAGGACCCAGATTACTTCCAAACTTGAAGTACTTTAATGATTTTATTGTTGCATTATATTCTCCACTGCAACTGTCCACAATGCCACGTACTTCCACATCCAAAAGCTTTCAGTGCAATTTTCAGTCTTCCTCTCATTTGAAAATCCCCCGTGCAATCTTCTCCCTTGGTCAGTTTTTTGTATATTCAGATCTGAATTCAAATAACCTAAATAGATGCCTTGATACAAACAGTGATTCTGTCTATATTAAAAAATAATATATATATATGTCTATATATCTGGGAATGCATTCTGCTGAATAAAATCCCCAGACAATCAAACTATCCAATGAAGAGACAAAAAACAATGTCAAAAGGAAAGTTACTTGCCAAATTCCAGTCAGGCTAAATATAATGTTCAGGCCTCAACGTTACAGAAAAATAAAGCCCTTTGAGAGTCAGAGAAGACACTGAGGTGTCTGTGTAGATAAAAGCCTGTTGCCTTTCTGAAGGCAAAATGTTCGGTGCAGCATTACATTGCAGGAGCCTTGGGTTTAAGACTGTACTGAATCAACCCAACGCTCCTCCTTATCCACTCTCCCTTCTCTTACAGCCGCCGTAAGCAGATGCACAGGGAAAAGTCAGAACAGGTCACGTATTTACATTCTTATATTCTTCCCCACCCTCTGCTTATTTTCAGCTCTCACTGTATTTAATGGCCTGCAAGGGATTTCTCATTGAGGAATGCCTCACCTGCCCTACGAGCACGCAGGACCTCATCCTCCCCTTCCCTCTCTGCCCAAGTCTCACAAACGTCTCATGATGCCTCCGAATTCTAACAATTATATCAGACAGCTTCCCTTTCGCAATAAACATTCCCCTGAAATCAGCCCAGGAACTGCACATCTTCATTTCTTACTGATCTGAGAGGAGATAAGGCACCCCTGTCTCCTAAGAATGAATTCTTCCCAGTTGTTTCCACTGAAGTGAGCTTTTCTCTCCAAAAAATAGCTAACGCTTTGCTAGTACTCACAAAGCTCCTGCAAGGAACACCTTCCCTTCACAAAGTTTTAAAGGAATTTTAAGGTGCACTGACTCATCTTTCTGAGATGATTTTGCAAATTGCAGTGTAGCTGGCATATCAGAGCATGAACAGGTACACTGGTTGTTACTGCTATCCGCAAATCAAGGAAGAAATGAACTGAGTAGATTTGGTGAGACATTCTCCTTGCCTTTTTACCACGTTAATTTGCTTGGTAATTCGAAGCAGCCACACATTTGCAAAAGGTCTATCTCTGTTCCTAGTGCCATGTATTAATATTCTTCTGTACTTTTTATGGTGAAGTGTTGTTTTGGTTTTTTTTTTTCAACTAACTACTGAAACCTATGTCGTGCAAGACTAAAAATTCCTTCTGCAGTGGGGAAAATTAACTTAAAGCTCAAACCCCAAACATCTGTGGTTTGGTTTTTCTGGTCTACTTTTAAGGAAGCAGAATGAGTGGTGAGGCCATTTAATCCCTTGGAGCAGGTAAGCTCCACTCAGAAGGGAAGGAACTCAAGATCTTGTTTACAGTTCTCTGTTGGCAGATACTTTTGCTGTGATATTTGGTAGGAAATCAAAGGGACACCATCAGAACGCTGTCTTAAATGGCTTCTCTGTTCAAACAAAAATTCTGAAATATTTGAGAACTGTGTAATATGCACAAAAGTCCCCTCAAACCCTGCTGGGTGAATTGCTACATATACCTTTCTTCCATAATGCTTCAAACTATGTTTAACTTGCTTTCTGAAAATACACGGATGTCAGCCTGCTATTTCCTTAAGGGCATATAACTACATTGCTAGAGCCAAGAAGTGGAGTGTACCAAAACTACGTGTACACAGAGCAGGTCTTACACTGGACCCTCCCAAGATGCTCATCCCACTTTGCTGTAAAATGTCACGAGATGTTGGTGGATTTTAAGGGGCCATTTTGGCACAGAATATTAAGCTGACACGGAACACACATTAGCAGTGACTCCCGTTATAGTGAAACTTGGTTCAGAATAGGGAGCAGTATTCAGTGCTGTTTAAACCATCACCAACACAACTTATGGAGAATAAGGCTTACAAGGAGGGGCTGAGGGAGCTGGGGTTGCTCAGCCTGGAGAAAAGGAGGCTGCAGGGAGGCCTTCTCACTCTCTACAACTACCTGAAAGGAGGTTGCAGGTAGGCGGGGGTCGGTTTCTTCTCTTGAGGAACAGGCCATGGGACACGAAGAAACAACCTCAAGTTGCACCAGGGGAGGTTCAGATTGGATATCAGGAAAAACTTTTACACTGAAAAGGTTATTAAGCCTTGGAATGGGCTGCCCAGGGAAGCGGTTGAGGCACCATCCCTGGAGGGAATCAAAAGACGGGTTGACATAGTGCTTAGTGATATGGCTTAGTGATTTTTTTTTTAATTAGAGTTAGGGTGGTGGTTGGACTAGATGATCCTAAAGGTCCCTTCCAACCTAGACAATTCTATGATTATATGATCCTAGCTGTATTTTACTGTCTTCATACAAATACCTTTGTTTGACATGGAGGTGGGATTCCCGTAAGTTTGACCACTTTTGATTCCTGTCCTGAGATTAGGATGGGGCAACCTGCTCTCACCGGTTAAAGCGGGGCTGTATTATGTTATAGTATACATAGGCTAAGCCTGTGGTGGAGTCTTCAAACTCCTTCTTTGGAAAGGGAAAAGCCAAAGCATGGCAAGGAACAGAAGCCAGGTCTCTTAGGCAGATCTTCTGATCTTTATCAGCTTTGTTCCATGGGAACTGCATAGATCTACACTAGTTTACACTAGCTGAGAGCTGGCCCGTTGGGCTTGAACGGGAACATCTTCCTGCCCAGCCTCATCTTTCTGCTACTGGAATTCACTAAGGATTGTTTGCAACATCATAGCCCGTAGCCAAGGAAATGAATGTGATGCCACAAATTTGCTATGATGCTTCACTTCAGGAACAAGCAAAACAGGAGCTGGCAGAGAAAGAACATTTGCTCACACAGACAGCTTTGATATTTAGCCAAAATGGCAAGAAATTGTATGAAAGACAAGACAAACAAACAGTTTTGGGAATGTCATGTATTTTAAAGTTGCCTGCAGTAGGAGAATGTTATTTAAAATAAACTTTCCTGAAATAATTTCTATGGAGTATACCAGCCAGTATACTGATCGGGTGAGCGATGATCTAATGTACCACTAGGTCTCTCCTTTACAGACCACGACAGCAAACACATGTGCTTGAGGTGAAGAGCTGTACCGTTTCGCGAAGGTCTAGGAGTCAGTTTAGCTGTTGTGGTGTTTGTAGTGAGAGGATTAACTGGAGGAACGTGGTGCAGTACAGCAATTCCTACCGCAATGTCTTCTGCGGCTGAGCAGCTCAGAGGGAACTGCAAATTCTAACAAACTAAATGATACAGTCATCACCTTTTTTATGGATGTGGAAAGGAGCGAAGAGAGAGCTAAAATGGCTTGCCCAGAGGGTGCTCAGTCAATGCATAGCAGAGAGAGAAATTCAATCTGATTATGAATCCAGTACTATAGCCACAAGATCATTCTTCTCATCCTGACACAAATGCTATTTAACACGAACACTCTTTTGCAAGGAGGGACATTAACCGATAACGATCTTGCTCAACAAGGAAAAATAGCTAAGTTCCTCCCTATATAGAGTTGTGAACCTTAGAAAATAACATTTAGTTTAAAAAAACTCTCTAAAAATCACGGTGTACAGGGTGGCAGTATCTGAGATTCTGCATTGGAATGAGGGCCCCGGATTCTAACACTCAGACTCAGTTATGATAGTGATAAAGTCCAACTGGCACGTAGTGGAGGTGGTGTTTTCTTTGGGCAATGAGATATTAAACACAGAAACTGTCAAGTTCAAGAAAATATTGTGTTATGTTTGTTATGGGTTACCAACCAAACAAAATCGAGATCTGAGATAAGATAATTTTGGGGCTGCGTCCGATATCAAGGATGTGTTCTATTGAAAAGGCTTTCTGTGCAGGAAAAGTCAACCCTCCCACACCTCATGAATCCCATCTCCATTGTGTCATCTGAGGAAACCTATGCCTTTACAAAGGGATAGGATCCACAGCTGAAATTTTCAACTCCCATGGCACGCCTGGCCACCCAGTAGCAGCAAATCCCCAGAGTGCATCTCCAGGGGCTCTTCCTTCCTTGGACAGCACTAATGTTCATGTTTTGGTTAATGTCACAGCTGGAGAGTTTCACTATTGCTCTGAGAATCATTAACCACCTTGTTGTGATTTTTAGCTCTCGTTCCCAGGAGGCCATGCTGTATTGAACAGCTGCTCCTGGCTCCCGCACCCCTCAGGAGGGCCATATTCCAATTTTTGGTAGGGCCATAACTGCGTTTTGTTTCTGCAGAGGGCTTTCTGCTAGACCAAAAAAGGGAAGGAGAATGGAGCAAATGCCAACCCCTTTCACTCCGTTTCCTTGGGGGGGTGTGTGTGTGTGTTTCATTTTCCTCCGCACAGCTAAGGAGTGAGTCTGGCCAAAATCTAACATCATTCCTGCCTTTGTTGCATAAGTGACTTTCCAATATCCTAAAGCTCTGCAGGGCAGCCAGCCATAACCCAGCGACACTCCCAGAACCGGTGCACTCAAGCAGTTCGTAACCATGGAAAACACCTTTTTTCTTTTCTTTTCTTTTTTCTTTTTTTTTTTTTGTGTGTGTGTGTGCGGCTTTTATGAAACTCCGGTGAATCTGCACTTGCTATTTGAAGGCCAATATTTAGTTAAGAAAAAAATAAACACGGGTGCAAATGGAGGGTTGGTACTGATTGACACGCTACATGGAGTCCAGTGGGCCCTTCTGGCAAACTCTGGCTGCGAGGCTCAGAACTTTGGTTTGCTTTACTCTTCATGTGGCCAGCCATTTCCACTGGCTTTGCTATATATGTAAGATTTTTTTTTTCCTTAGAAGATATTCCCTATAATCTACTTTTCTGTAAAATTTGTCCCTAAATTAAATTATATGCTTCTTTACAACTCAAGTCGCTATTATTCAAAACCCTTACCAAAAGGAAGATGCATGCCTGAGTATGTACAGAACTATATGTTTAGACGTCAGCCGTAGCTAATTAACAAACAGTAATTATTTTCCTAATCTTTTGTTTAAATACCACTAACTGGCCGCTCTTGAGAAAACCTCGATTCCCAATTAATGTGGCAGCTGTTTGCTGAACGCTGAGCCGCAGCGACCAGCCCGGGCCGATACCGATGGGTGGTTTTCGGTGAACTCCAGCGGACAAACGTCAATTTTTGATGCCAGCTGAGAATCAGGCCAGACACCCATTTAGCTTGTTTACATGATGACAGTATCACAAAAAATGAGTATTAAGATTACTGCTAAAATGATGTTGGGAATTTTTTTCTTTTCGACACCACAGGCTGCCAGTAAACTGAGTCACAACCGTAATGACAAATATACATTGACCTAGTTTCATTTTTCCCGGTTCTGAAGACAAGGAAATAGTAAGGCATTGCTGACTATATTCAGTGATAACTATGACTAAACATTAACCTTTTAGATTCCACCGCTGAATCTTATTGATAGGACTATAAAAGATGGTATCTCCCATCAGAGAGCATCAAAACTTCCTGATAGCACAAGTGTTGGTCTAAGGTCAGAAAGAGGAGAGGAGGGGAGGGAATGAATCAACTTCTTAGCTCAACAAAAATCTGCTGATCAATTCTAGAAGTCCTGAATCTAGAAGATCATGTTCACAATCTTACCAGGCTGTCTCATACTAATACCCATTTTAATTTCTAAGCGAGCCAGAGTATCTTGCTGAGCTTGCAGTTGTGCTATCGCGTAGCAGAAGGCAATGCGAAACTCCGAGAACTACCAGATTTTTAAAATGCCCCTTTGGAACCTGCGCAAATCTCCCAAACAGTATATCAAGGTTTAAAAATGTAGGCGTCCCGTGGTCTGAATAGCGAATACCTCTCTGCACATCAAGCAGTGGTTGCAGATAGCATTTAAATAATAAGCTTGAAAAGCACACAAAGGGATTTGCTCTTTCGATTAGATTGATTTTTGTTTGTGGATGTTATTTGGACTCCCTTCACTGTGGAACAAGTCCCCTACAGTTGCCATTAAAGCACTGAAAGCTTCCCTTTTGTTTTTAAATGTCAGTTTGAGCATAGCTTCATTAAATCATTTCACAATTAACTCCCTGAACATCCAGACTTTTTTAAAGCATCAAACCCAGCTGAATCACATTTGTTTCCCAGCAGAGTGAGTCCAAAGTGGTATCCCCAAGTGTGTATCCAGGAATTTGTATATTTGACTTGTGGCTACACAAAATACATATGGGAGCCGTGTGGGTGGTGGAGAAAGGATTAAAGCTTTCTCCCTGGGCCTAAGAAATACCATAGCTTCTTGCCCAAAACACAGGGCTCGGGAACCAAGTCATTAGGGAAAGACATCTGTGTTAATCTAGGAAGACCTATTCCCAAAAGAGCTATAAATGAAGTGAACTCAAAAGAGTTGTTAGTTTAGCCCAGTATGTAGAAGCAGCAATGTTTCTGGTGCGCCTATTTGTCTGACTTCCATGTAGTATCTATCTTCTGAAGTCTGACTCCAGGTATCAAACTGCCTCCTTATGCCAGTAAACAAGATCCCAAAAGCCCCAGGTCTGTATCACAGATGAACTACTGGCCTTGATTTCTCTCCTCCGCCGTTATGTGAAATGCCAACGAAGTCAGAACCGGAAGTGTAACCTTAAGCTAACTCTTTTCTCGTTAATATAAAACCAGCTCTGAATTTTCTCCTATCATATACAGAGAGCAGAGCTCTCCTGTTTCCCAAGAGCTAGTCCAGTCCTCATCCCTGAGTAAACCAATACCCGGTGATCGCAGCACGTTGGGTGCTGCCGTTAGCCCTTGGTTCCCGCTGCGTCTGTACTTACTTGGAGAAGTGGGAGAGGTGGCCCCTCCTTCTGTTGATGTAGTTGGAGGTTTTGTGTCTGGCACTGGCAGAGGCACAGGCCTAGCCATTGGTGGCGGAGGTGGTGGTGGCAACATTGGGGTAGGAAGGAATGGATTGTGCACCTTGCCTTGGCTGCTACCATTGGGCTGCCAAAAAACAAGCAAACAGACAAAAAATTATACTAAAAATCAGCTATTCGGAACCTCCAGTAATAACAATCTAGTTGAAGGCTATGTGCAATATATTTACAACTACTTGAGAGGTGGCACGGAAAGTGCTGGGTCAAATTCTGCATTGACTTCAAGGAACTTTGTCTCAAACCCTGTGAACCTTGTGAAACTAGGGAAATACTCGCTTTTAAACGTTTGTCCTATTAGCAGCTGGTCTGAACTGCCCTGGATTAAATTCTATTAATCTTCCTGTTTCCTGCAGCCACTAACTGATGCTCACTGAGGGCTGAAGCAGTATTTTTGATCCCTTAAATCCCCCAGTTTCGTGCCTCTGTTATACCCTTAGGATATCAGAGCCTAGGACTTGAGTGTAAATTTCTTAAAGATACTGCTCATTAAGAGAAAAAAAATACCCAAGCGTTTTTGGTGGTCTTTAAAGTCGTGCTGATATCCTATTACAGGAAAATGTATGAGTATAAATTAAAGTAACTGCTCTCCCACATCCTTTTTGAGTGAGGAATAGTATAGCTCACTGGTTGGTTGCCATTAGGATCATATGGAGCAACGACCAAACTCAGAACTGCTTCATTTTACACGTTGGGGTTAAAAAAGCCACTCTCCTTTCAGTCTGGGATGTGGTCAGTCACAGGCAGAACGGGCTCAGCTATACAAGTGTGGTCTGTCAATTAATCACCAGAAAAACCCGTCCATAACGAAAAGTGTTTTCAAGTATCACAAAAACAAGAAGCAGGCTTAAAAAAAAAAAAAAGCCTCCCCTTCCCCCAGCTTGTGAAGTTTATATTTTAAATGTAATGCAGCCTGGACACTTGAAAACCATACAGATAGATGCCAAATACCATTATAAAGAGAAAGTAGGACAGCCTGTGAATCAGGTGTTCCATTTTAGTGACAAAAATGATGAGATCACTTTCGACAGCACTCTACAAATTGATCTCACTGCAGTTCTTCTGGCACTGAGCATCGGCTTTTCCATTGATGATAAAAGCTCAGCTTTAAATACAGATCCATATTCTAAGTACTGCTAAGGAAAATAATATTTTAATTCCTGTTAGGGTTTCCATTAGCCTGAATTACTGGGGACAAAATACTCCTACTGGCAAACGCTTGGGACCTTATTTTCATTTCACCTGCTTTGGCACTGACAAAAGGCCTTAAAGTCGTGTAGGTGCAAATCACACTTGTGCTAGAGCAAAAACAGTTCAGGGCATAAATAAGATTCAAATTCATCTGCATTTAACTTAACAGCACTCCCACCGACTTCAAAGACTGCAGTTACTAGTGTTTGCAGTAAGAAGCAATCCTTCAGGGATATTTATTTTTCCAACATCCAGTACCTTTACTAAACTAATATATTAGTGACATCTCTCAGACACTATCTTGTCTCACAATTAGGTCCCTTTCCTGCCAAGAAGACCCCTGCTGTATGTTCATTGTGAGTGTGCTAACAGTTCATAATGCTGAATGGTTTGGGATAAATTAAGCAAATGAATACTCAAGGAAAAAGAAAAGCACTATATTGATTTGTTGTCTAGACATAAATGTATCTGCTAACATATTGCAGACATTATTCAAAGCCAGTACTGGCTGGAGTAAGTAGAGTCAGTTTTTTCTGCTGGGGAAAGGAAAGCACTGAGAACAATATAGCTTATTAAATAAGTGTAATAAATTAGATGCTAATAATTAAACTAATTCTCATTAACACCTTCAATCGTATGTATGTCAGGAGAGAAACAGTAATTTTGCCAGTTATTACTTCATTGGCTGGAAAAAGTTACATGCATTACGTTTCATGAAATATTCAGAGCATTATTTTAGATTTGATTTACATAAAGTTTATAAATTCTGTATTTGACCGGAATGCTATTTCAATAATAGCAAGATGATTCACTTTATTTGATTAAAAAAAAATGAAAATGGTTATTTGAAGCTTTGGAACTCTGCTTAATTTTTCATAGAGATAAGGGGAAAAGATAACTGCTTACAGAAATAACAAACCATAATAAACTGTACTTTTAACATCTTGAGTTCAAGTACTGGTCAACTTGATCTAAAGTGCTATAAGGCAGTATTTTTTTTTTTTAATGAACTTAGCTGATCTGAAACATCTGTTTCTCACCCTCCCTTTTCCTGCTCCTTCCCCCCCACTCTCCCGTGAACTTCAAAAATAATTAATAAAAATTATTCTGCCTTCATATTTTGTTAACCCTAGTTCCACTAGGGTTACAACGCATGCAGCAAAGCCATTTGTGGAGGGACCCATAAGGTCACTGTATCACCAGCTTCTCTGACAGTTTAAGTTAATTTCACCACAATGTGGTTGAGTGGTTTTTCGGGGAGGATTTTTGTTATTTTTTCAAATATTTTTGCAGTAGCAGCATTTTCTTTATTTACTTTTTTCCCTTCCAACGCCTATTCAAGGTGTGTTCCTGTATGCAACATGCTGTTAAATATAATCCCATCATCCCATGGTTAATTTTACATAGGACAAACACTTCTGAAGAAATAAAAACGGCTTCCTTACATTTAGGAACCCCACCTGTCCAGCCTGCTGACCAGCGTCGGGGCAGACAAGTTGGACAAACTCTTTCAGAGTCTCCTGAGGATGATAGCGGATTGCTGGGTGTGAGAAGTATGGCCCAGGCTGTTGAATAATGGGTGATGTTGGAAAATGAAGAGTCGATGGTGTTGCATGTGGACTTGCTATAGGAAAGAAAACAAAGAAGTTATATAGAGTTTTGCCTTCGGAAAATAAATTAGTTTAAATCTACCGTCGTTTTACTTTGAGTCTTTTTCTTTTTTTTTAAACTGTACAGTACTGTTTATACATCTGATCTTCACAATTAATATATTAGATCACATTTTGTCCTACACTCACTTCATCTAGATCCTGAAAGCAAAGGGAGCCAGACATTTTAAAGGGTTTTCTGTGTTTTTAGTGGACACGCATAAAGGAATCAGCACTCCTTTGTGAAAGTGAAAACTATTCATCACCTTAAGAGCATTCCAAATCAATCAGGCAATAAAAAAAATGTATTTGGGAGATTAGGGTTGATTTAATTGACATTTCGTATTACTTGGATTTGCACATATGAATCCATTTTATATTGCACTACAAATGGTTGAGAATTTAAAAGATGGTCTAACACTTCCTGTTGTTGGGGCTTTTTTTCCACCTCAGTTTAGGAACATTTATTTTAAGTAACATATTTTCATTTAATGAACATGCACAAAGTGGCAAGATCGTTTTGAAAATTACATTTACATTTCTCCTGAATAACGCTAGGCTCGAATCTTCAGCAAGCCCTCAGCTTGCATTCAGGAATGACGTTTAATTTGGTGAATTTATGGGCCAACAAGCCAGCTGGAAAATGTACCACGGTGAAGGTGTAAAGGTGGAATGTACACAAGCCCATCGGCAGTAGACAGATTTCACCCTCAGCTGATTTCAGCAGAACTACAAGTGCAGCTGAAGAACCTTTTGCTCTCCTAACATTATGTGATACCTTTGCCCATTTCCTTGGCCTTCGAGTAACATTGGGTTGGACCCTTGTGAGCCAACAGCGCTTTCCACCGTCAGCTGTCACCATGAAGTAGCAACTGCCACCATTCATAGTGCTATGAATTCTCCCTTTCCCTTCTAAAATGAGAATTCACTTTTCAAATGCCCAAATAATGTGGTTGAGCAGAAGCTCATCTGTGAATCATGGTTTATTTCTCAACAGACAGCCATCATTACATCCCTTTTGCTCCCTTGGTGTGCTGTCCTGGTCATCTTCCAAGGGTGTCCATGTGCATATACTGCACTCATACACCACTCATAACCGATTAGATAAAGGCTATGCAAGGGAGGTAATATCCTACAGAAACTCTTTTGTTGGCTTTCAAGTAGGTTAAATAAATGAGAGGGGGAAAAAATGCCTTTGGCACTTTTAAAAAAATTGGAGAGATGCAGGAAAGTTAACTAAAAATCAAATACAAACAAGCAAACACTCATTTCATGATGAATGTTATGAAAAGCCCTCAGTTAAATAAAAGCTAAAATCTGCTTCTTAGTCTTGTCCATCACCAGTTAGTTTAATAATATGATGCTTTAGTAATGATTTTTTTCTTAAGCATTATTAAACCATTAGCAAACTCAGAGCCTGAAGACGTGGACAGCAGGTACTCAGAGGGAGCAGCAAGGAAACCTACTGCATTATGCTATAAACATTCATTAAGGGCTGTCTGGGCAGCACTTCTATGTACTTCTTTCTCCATGACTGGATAGAAAGGATTACTTTGACACCACCACCAAAAAGATCTGCACTCATGCTTGGGGTGCTGAGATGGGATGAACATGAAGCTCTCATCCTTGCCATGAAAAGCCCACCTGTAACCTCGTTAACCCATGAGTCCTCCCAGTCTATTCCCATCAATACCGTTTAAAATACTCAGAAAGAGAATCATATACTACATATGTGGTACCAAACTGCATCTCAGGCAATGGGAAAAAGACCACTAAAAGCAAGCATGGAGATGAGGAACCAAAAGGTAGCGTGCAGCTTTCAGCTATCTCTGATCAAAGCAGATGGAGTGAATCTCTTCTGATAGCGCGGGCTATCTGTCTTACAACAGCTAGATATCATGGCATGTGGGCTGAACTGGAAACCAGTTGTCTTCCCACAGCTCTGCAATGCTGCACTTGGGAAAAGGAAACAAGAAGGAGCATATCCCACACTCCTCATTATGGAAATGTTGACAGTTATTCCATGGCCAAGGCAAACACCTGTGTGCCCAGCCTGTTCGACCTGTCTGCACATCTGGCCTTATCTCTGGTTTCTTTTTAAAAAAAACAAACAACTAGTTAATTATTTCTTACTCACTTTTAAGACAAATAGTTTTGTTCTGAGTTTGCATCTTAAATTACAGTATATTTGAAAACCCTTCAAATAAAGAACCCAAATCTTCAAAGGAAGAAATGAAGACTATTTTCCTGTCCCCGAAGTCCTGGGAGAGGCTGTAACTTTGAAGTCTGCTATTAAAGGTAGAGATAATGTGGGATTCACCTTACTAAATGTGGGTGTCTACCATGGAGCTAATTATCTTAGAATCAACGGAGAACTAAAAAGAACTCATGGTGTCTAAGGAGCCCTTCACCTCATCCAAAGGTAGACCCCTGCCTTTGACTGGACTTTGCTGACCATACCAACTGGCTCACCAGTGGGTGTGAAAGGAGCCCACCTGTACCAGCTCCGAGGCAGATGCCTCCAGTCTTTGCACACACCTTCACTGAGGTGAATTCCACCCAAAGTGTCAGCCTCTGATCTCACACCAACCCCTGAGGTGTAACTGCTTTAATGACACTTACGTCATAGCCGCTTTACAGGTATGAACGTATCTCCATCTTCTCCAGGAAGCAACAGTCATTTTAGGGCTTGTCAAAATATTTTGCCACAAACACTGTTTCGGCTAAAGTTGGCAGTGAGCATTTTGATGACTACACCAAAATCTTAATTAGCATACAACGTGTCTTTTTTTGATATAAAACATATTCTTCCTCTCTTCCTTTGCATCTCCTTTTATAGCTCCCCCTTTCCTTGTATGCCGAATGGAAGATGAAGGATGAAGATAAAAGTGAGAAATGAAAATTTATGTGGCAACCATCTAATTAAGTAAAAAAAAAAAGACTGGGATTTGTAAAATATTTACTAAAAAAAATTCATTTTAGCACCAGTTCTGCTAATACTATTTGAAATTGATATGCCACTGCACTGTCCAGAGTATGCATCTGGGAACAAATTAGTTCCCTTTCTTCTACTGGGTGAAAAGGAGATAGAAATGCTATTTCAATCAAAGAAGAAGGAATAAAAAATTATATTCTGGCAACAGATGGAAATTCAAAACAAGGCCTGAGACCAAACTGTATTTAGCTTTTCCAAGGTATGACTCTTCATTTAATAATTCTATTTGCTGTATGCAAGCCGTGCTACGGTTGTTAGAAATACTCCTAGGCATGCAAGTACTAGGTCTTTCTCTGTTGCATTGACCTCCTCAGCATGCCAGATAGAAAAAGAAGCGCAAAGCATTTGTCAGTGATCTGCCCAAAGAGAGAGAGAAGAAAAATGAATGCAGAAATGATCAACAATAATTCAGGAAGGTTAAGTGCTGCAAGAAGGAGAAAGTGGTTCCTCTTCAGGGTCTTGGCCAACTCCCCAGCACAACCTTGAAGGCCTTTCTGCTGGCTGATCACGGGAAAGGCTCAGGGAAGGAAAGAAGACCAAATAAGCATCAGTCCTCAGTCTGTGCCGTACTCTGACATGTAGGGTTCATTTTCTCAGAGTGGATGGATTAAGCAGAAGAAGTAATGAATTGAATAAGAACCTCCAAAAGGTTTGGTTTTGCACACTCTGACCAGGAAATACCAAATTTCTCAAAAACCAAATGAAAGGGCTGTTTCATCAGAGGAAGAATCTACTACTACTAAACTGCTCAACATGACAAGTGTTCCTGCCTTATACTAGAGAGAAGGAATTAAATGGTAACATCTAAACAGTGCTGGCTCAGATATGGACCATCACTCTGATAGCTGTGTTGTGGTCATCGACTCTGCTGTATGTAAAAATGGCCTTTCAAAGAAGTTCTGAGTGCAGAACACAACCGTGTGTCCAAATATATGGATTCTCACAAACATTTTAACTCAGTTAAAGGACAAGCAGGTTGCTGTTCTCCCTCTTTGTCCCTGAAAAGGCTCAAGTGACCATGGACAAAACCCTTTGGTCACGATTTTCAGAAATGCTTAACAAAAATTAAGAAGTTATTGCTTCTGCAAACCATGCCTAGAGTGATGCAAGTTTTCCTGTGTACAAGAAAGGGCTCTTACTGCTTATGTGCTTCTGATGGGATATTATCAGTCTCAATCAGTGACTGTAAATTCTTTGAGAACTTCAGATGGAAGATAAAACAGGTCTTTGTCTATTATTTATTTACTTATTGACTTATTATTTATGTATCCTTAAGAAGCTCCACACTGCCAAACTGTATTTCTCTTGGCGTCTTTCAGCCTGTGGCATTTATATTTTATTATTGACCTCACTAAATGACATAAAATATAAGTTCTACAACCTATGAAAATATGTGTATTCCAGATCAGAACTTCATTTCTACCTGCTGTAGGTATGGAGGAGTTGGACTATCTGGTGTTATTAAATCTGTTATTTGTGTGTGGGGGTTTGAGGCAGGAATTATCCTTCCATCTCAAGGCAAGCATAAATATTTCAAAGCACACATGATTCTAATTCCATTGAAGCTCATCTGAAACATCCCAGACTTTTTATTGAAAATGAGATGATAATGTATGGTGGCCTGCAAGAGATATACCAGTATTTTAAAACTACTGCTATTGGGCCAAGTAATTATGCAGTACAGCTGTTGCGTGCTATACTGGATTTTTTAGTGTTTTATGAGTTCGTGGTGCTGTGCAGCACAGAAAGAAGAGGATTTTTCAGAAGGCTGAATTCAAACGTGTGATTATGCAGGCCAGTCTTGTCTCTTCCCTTCTCGATTTGTAGTAGCCAATAACAAGCTAACTAACTAATAAACTAAGTTGCATTCATTGATTAGTTTAGCACTTCACATGTCGAAAGCAAATGAAGAAGAGCCAAAATTGCGAATTCTATTCAACTGAATAAAAGAATCAGTTAATTTGAAACAGGCTATAGTTTTCTTCAGATATTTAGTACCCTTCTTGGGCCCTTCTCCTGGAACAAAGGAACAGTCCTAATAACGACTTACGGGGTCTTTTCTCCCAGGGAGAGCTCGCTGATGCGGTAAAGGAACTTCATGCTCACACCTGGAGCGCTCAGACAGATTTCTCCACCAGCACAGACCAACATATGGGGGAAGATACATTGATCCATCCACCTTCCGTCTCCTCTTCCAAAAAACCTTGCCAACCCCTTCAAGTCCAGATGACTGGATGAAATTTCTTTCTTCATAAGGTTGTTTGAAGTCTTTGAAAGGGTCATTTAGCACTGCTCTTCTCCCGCTCAGGAAAAGCCTACTATCACCCTGCACTCCTCGCCTGTTCCTAGAAGTCGTGGAATCAAAACCACTGTTCCTTCACAGGCACAAGGGCAGGTCCATCAGACCAGGCCAACAGTGGCTTGGCTTCACGAGGGCCCAAGGCTCAGATACCTCCTCTAG
Organism: Nycticryphes semicollaris; assembly: GCA_013400055.1. Taxonomy (NCBI): domain Eukaryota; kingdom Metazoa; phylum Chordata; class Aves; order Charadriiformes; family Rostratulidae; genus Nycticryphes; species Nycticryphes semicollaris. Next base: position 215,734 of record VXBJ01000225.1, on the reverse strand, counting down.
AAAGTGATAATTAAGTTTACTAATAGCTCATTAAACATTGATCAATCTTCCTAGAAATAGTAACATTAAAATCATAATGAAACAGGATCATTTTTATCAGCTTGTTTTTGAGGCCATTATAATTGGCTTCATTACAATTAAGAAAGTATTTTTTTAAAAGTCATTTCCCTGGAAATGTTATAGAACAGTTTGTTCTGCGAGATATTTCCATTTCAGGCTTCTAAGTTGCTTTAACTCCCTGCATGCTGTAAGCTTTCTCCTAGCATTTAATGCATGATGCAAGTGCCAGTTCAAATTATGCAAGATGTATCCCACCCTTTGTACCCCAAAGGTACTTATTCTGAAAATTGACCATATTAGAGTACTAATTGGCTAAGCCACCATGCTGGCCGATGCGAAATGCTTTCAAACACCATGAAACAGCTGTGTTTATCGGAAATATGAAGAGTGACTTTTTAATAAGGAGATCTGGCAATAATCCAAATTTGTTGAAAGGAACTTACACTTCTGTGTATAATACAATACAAGAGGTAAAGAATGGAAGCCTAAAACAATAGCTTTAAGCCCACAGATTTTTGGGGATGAAAGCAGTTACCCAAACAAGAAAAAAAATAATTAAGAAACTTGGGCTGGGACTTGCAGAGGTCCTGAGAGAATTCATTAGCTCCTTTTGAATTTCAATGGGAGCTGCGTCCCCGTAACTCTTTCAAAGGTTTCGGAACATCCCCATATTTTCTTACTGCCCATTAGGAATAGATTTTAGGGTGATAAACGCAGAACAGTCTCTTATTTAGGTCAGCAAGGACTTGCCTCCACTTAAATATTGAGCTGCTGAGGGTAGGACTGACCAGTCCTAGGACCAGCCCTCTGAAGGCAATTCCAATCAGTGGAAAACTTCAGTATTGCATAAATCCCACAAGGGTGCAAAGAGGCTGTTTAATAACACGTCTGTCAGGTCCATGGATGAGCCAAGTTCAAACCAATCCTGTCTCGTATTCCCTTTTGCAGTGACGAGGCTGGGAAATCATGGGATGAGAAAACAAGCATAGGCCTTACCCTCTTAGCATGGCTAAAATTTAGCTATCACTGATACTTCCACATTAAGTAGACAAACGTAGATGAAACATTCAAAATATAATATAAACAGCTGACCAATGCAAGAGATATACAAATACCCTAAATATGATGGATGGAGGATCTGTTCCTGCCCATGGACATCAAAAGAAGGGTTGAACTGCCGAATGTCCACCTCTCAGCTCCAGAAGTCAAGCGCAGGTGGTCGGCTAATCGCTGCTGAAAAAACAGAACCACGGTATCTCCAAGGTGGGGCTGGCCCTCAGCCCCTTTTTGTTGCTCTGCAGAGTAGTATAAGGCACCTAAACCCTTTGTTCAGAACTACTCTTTCTGTAAGAGATTTGGCAGTAGCAAGTGGGAGGCAGAAGGACATTTTGCCAGGGCCCACGGAGGTCCTAGCAAAAAAAGAAAATATGCTGAAAGCTGTGTTTGGGCACCGGGTTTATTGGTGTATTATTGGATTGTGGGTATTACAGCCCGGCTTTTCAAAACCTGTAGAGCTGAACTGAGCATGGGTTCCAGATTCTGGCACAGGCAGGGGGCCAGTTAAGTTAGCTGTTTGGAGCAGATTGTTTTAAAACATGTCAAAATTCTTCTGCCTTTGGGAGATCAGAATACTGTAGAGCCAATTCCAAGGTATAGAAACAAAAAACATACCTACAGAAAGCACTCCTTCCTTCCAAGACCATAGCTAGAGGTCAAGAAACATAATTTACCCTATTTGTAGAATTTCTCCTTCGTATCGAATGCTGGCGACTTTTGCATATTATTATTGTTTTTAATACACATGATGTATTCCCACATAGCAGATAAAAACTCCTGCTAGGAGAATATATCATGTCTTTCTTATAATGAAATGCAGTTGATAAGTTTACAATAGAAATGTAAATTCTCTTAAAACCCACAACCTTTATGTGTGTGATGATATAATTCTGCTTTGATACTAAAAAGGGCCTGGTAATGGAATCTGTGACTTTGGAGTGATATATTGCTGTTAAGTTAATAGGACTCCACATTCCCATTTCTAATATCAGTGTTTTTTTCCCCTTTCATTCTGTAGATGGTAAGCTGATACTACATAAACATTGTTAAAGCTATAGTTCCACGCTACAGTAATTCACTTAACTTTAACATGATTTATGGTTCTGTCAATAGAGGAGGTTGAAAATCCAGAGCTCTGATGCTTAAACATGGGTTCCATATTTAAAGCAATAATGTGCTTTTTGTGTGTGTCTGAAGCTAGAAGAATTTAGCATAAAGCAGAGATAAAAATATTATAGTTCACTGCACTGCTTAAAGCATATAGTTTAACTTCACGGATACATCAAAGAGAGCAACGAATCTGAGCACAGATTCAGTAAAAGCACGGGTAAAACACTTTGGTCCCGTAGCACTTTATTTTTATATTTATTTTTTTTTAGGGATGCATGAAATCCTATTAGTATTTTTAACACTCCCCCTTTTTTCATTCTTTTGCCCAGTTAGATCAGCTCCTTTTGTCAGGATGAGTTTAAATCTGGGTCCACTGTGTTAATCACCCCCCATTCTTCTTTCTGGCACTTACCCTCCAGGCATTTTGCCTCTTTAGGAGATTAAGCGACCAAGTCATCTTGTTGCTCTAACATGTCCTCACTGGAGCAACATATTAACACAATTCCTCTGCAAAAGAGCCCTCTTTAGAAGTTTGCTGCAGGGATGACAAATTAACCCAGCATGGTGTCCCACACATCTATCTCAGTACAAATTATTAGTGTAATAGAGCTTTTAGTTATGCATTTATCTAGTAATTATTGAACGGTTATACAAAACGAAGCTGAGCAATCATGGCCCTTTATGAGGCAATCTCAGTGGGTGGCCTTACAGTTAATTTAGGATAGGACTGTCTAAGCAGTTCACTCACACACAAATTAGCTGAACAGCCCGCTCCTTTAAATATTTCCTATGTCACAGGCTAACTCTTTACAATACAACAAAGGTAGAGTTTTAATTACACGGTTCCTGACTTTTGTTTAGCTCAAGCTTTAACCATTTGCAAGCCTTCCTCCCTGCCCTCCCCTGCCTGGGATATGGGAGTAGATGGCAGTTTGGGTGGGGTATCTAGTAATTACTAAACCCTGACCTTGGGGCCATCTGTTAGGAAACTGGTTTTCCTTCAGCATCCTATTATTTCAAAGAAAAAAAACTAAAATCTTCACCTACACGTTCAGCTCTCCTGACATTGTAAACTGGAGCATCCCTTCCAGCTCCAAAAGCAGTCGGTTGGTGTTAACGCTATTTATGGTTTCTACTCCACTTTCTTACCCTTGCGGTGTGGCTGTCTCCTCTCTTGGCTGTCTTTACATTACCAGCCCCTGATCTGAGGTGTCTGTGTCAGAATGAACTTGCACGTTGTTTGTGTCAAAATCCGAAGGAAAGGAGGAGATTACATCAGACTGCCAGCTGACAGCATCGAGGAGCAGCCACGGGCAGTTGTACGGAACAGGATATTACAACATGTCCTTTCACATTGAGTAGCTCTGGAGCGAGGTGGAGGGAACTACAACTCTGATTCATGTGAAGCTGGCTGACAGGACAGCTAAGAGGCACCCATACTTTGGTAACCCCATGGAGAATTTGATAGAGAAGGGCACAATGTCTCCCCAGAGACGTGAAAGTTTTTGTCCCTGTGGCACAAACAGAGATTACTATCCTGCAGAGTTTCCCTGGTGGGCCTTGTCCTGATAAAAATCTCAATGGCAATGCTTATTACAGAAGAAATTCGTATAATGGGAACCACTCCACTAGTTGACTTTGATCCCTTCTGCTCTTTCTGTTCACACACTCATTTCCTTGGGTTCTTCTGTATTTCTTGTTTCTTGTAATCGTGTTTCTCCTTCATTTATCCTCCTAACGTACCATGTCTCATGCTATCTTATCTTTTTTCTTTCCTTGCCTTTATTTCCTTGCTTTTTGGCTTGCAGGATCTGTGCTGTCATATTCTGTGGAAATGCTTGAACGCTCCATGGCCCAGGCTGCTGCATATCCCAGGTTTACAAGATCGCGGTCAATTTAACGTTTCAGCCAGCTCCAGATATAAAGTCACTAGAGTGTAAGTAGCAATACATGGAAACCTAAAACCACTTATGTAAATACTGCTGTCACCCATAGCATTTAAATCTTTCACTGTCTGGTAAAGAGTTCAAGAGGGCTAATGTCTGGGAAACTTTGGAAGATGCCAGCAATATGTGATGGGTTTGGAATCCTGGAGTACTACGGTGGGCTACGCTGACCACCGAGTAATCTAACTTGCAGGTAACAAAAGTATGCTGTGTAGGAGACAGGGAACTAACCACTTGGATTTTCAATGCTTTGCAATAAATTCTAAAACTGATAGCAATGCTAAAGCCACCCTATAGGTGATCAATTTACCATCTGCCAGACACTGAATCCTAACCATGCTGGTCCAGAGAAGACATATGGTGCATTCATAGAGTCATGCCCAAAAAACTGCCATCATCAAGTGAGGCTCCATGAATCACTTTGCTAGCTTATCACCAAAGAAACTTGGATCTTACCACCATCTGTTGGAACTACTGAGGAGTCACTGAAGCATTGGCATCCATGCGCCAGCACTCACTGCACATCTGGTCCTTTGGTCAGCCAGCTCAGATCCTCTCTGCTGGCTACTGCCCAGCTGGGTTGAGTACTGGCAGCAGTACCAACGCAGATAGGAAACTAGTGCACAGCCTTCCACAACACAGTACAGTACTGGCAACTTCATGAGAACAGAGGTTTTCCAATGGGTTGATTGAATGGAGCACCTCGGACTGAATGGAGAAATCCTCTCTAAGGATCTACTCCTCCTCCAAGCAAGTTTTGTTTCCAAAACAACTCCTTGTGGGGATCACTGGGAAGGACACTCGGTACCCTGGGATACCCCAGCATAAGACGTGCACTGTGTTCTAAGGAGTGTTTGGAAGCGTGTGAAAGATTTGGGAATATTCCTGAGAACTTATAAATCACTGGTTGTCAATGACAACACCTGCCATGAATAGTCTACAGCTTCTTCTCTGCTGTCTATTTTGATCATGCTTTACAAATGCATCTCATATACACATCCAAGTGATAAACTTGCAGATATGAACATCAGAAGGAGAATGAACCTTCTTGTAGTTGTTCAGTTGGCTGAGGAGCTTACTCCGATGGTGACCTACTTACTCGTGGCTTTCCTTTCTCTGAAATATCTCTGCAGGCTGAAGATTAAATCCTTCCCTTGCTTTTCCGAAGACCACTCAGGATGACCTGCCAGTGACCATTTACATAATGCAGAGCTATCCAAAGAGAACGCAACACGTGGGCACTATATTGTACCCATCACCACTGCAGAAGGGTCCAACTTCCAGTAACTCATGGTGGATATGAATTGCTCAAAGATTATATCCTCTTATGTGATTGCATTATACTCTTTATGTTGCCACTTTTGATACCTGAAAAGCTTCTCTCTTCTGCCTACTGTCCCAAAGTACACTGGAGGGATGGGATAAAGAACATAGCTGGTTTTGCGGAAAATAATCCATCTCAGTATATTACCCCTTACTTACAGAACGATTGTTGTAGAAGAGACATAAACACAGCCAGTGTGCTGTGGAAGAAGAATACTGAAGAGGAATGTCCAAAAAGAACAAAGAACGAAGTCTGGAACAAGATTTTTCCAGGATGATGACACTTCAAGAATCCATGCATGGATTCAGAGGGTTTTTTTTTTTCTTCTGAAAGTCTGTAAGACTTTGTTTGCGAACAAGCATAAAATAGAAGAGGCTTCCAAATAATGTTGCAGAAGAAGTTTTAGTTAACCTGTTAGGAATCACGATGATGAGAAACTGTGTTACTTCTAGATGCAGTTAGTAAAGACGTCTCCTTCCAAACAGACAATATTTGGGAACTGTAATCATTGTATTTGCTCTTTAAAATTCTGGCTGTCTTTGAATGTTCTTCTCACATTGCTGATGGATATCCCCTGGTGCATAGAAAAACTCTTGTGAAAACAGACTGTAGATGAGATTTAAACAAGACCTCACCAGTGATACATTTCCTTTCTCAACCACACAAAAATCCAAAATACAGAGGGTCCAAACAGGGGCAGACAAAGGCATTCAGTGATCTTAAAAAATACGTGTGAGGTAAAACATAGCTAAATAAAGAAAAGCCTATTAACTAATCAATCAACAACTCAAATCTAAAAGGCTGAACTTCTCAAAGACAGGAATTCAGAGTCAGCTGATGTGCACTGAAAATAATGTTAATGGAACATTCATATTATTCATACTTATTTCACCAATTACCAAGGCTTTTAAAAGGAGATCTATTTGCCAGATAGCTCAGATCCAAATTTCAAGGGAAATCTGTATAGAATTTAGATGCCTAAGATCTTCCAAGGATCTAGGTATGTGCCTAAGGGCAATAAATAACTTTTATGGGATTAACCACAACAAATCAAAATACAGTAAGTAGATTTAACAAAGCACAAAACCCCGTGAAGTGCAATTCTGACCTCGCTTCAACTTAGTGCAATTCCACTACTTCACACCGCATCACCTGGACGGTGCAGACAAAGAGGCTCCTCCTGGTTTATGCTGCCCTCGGTAAAACCACACTAAAGCCAAACAGACATTTCAAAATAATTTCCAGGATGAATTGTTAACACATCTTTTTATGCTTCACCATTCGACCGATTCCTTAATGATCTTGTCTAAATGAGACAAAATTTCATAGCAGAAAGAAACATGTCACAGCCATTCACACCTATTTTTATATTTTCCAAAGAGGTTTGTAAGAAGATTCATTCATTTGTGTATATTCCTATGCCCAAGTGAGCTCCTTTTCAAACGTGACCTGAGTATTGCATTTAGTTTTCTAGGCTAAATGCAAATGCAGCTTTCTAACAAAAATGTGTAAGCACATCTAGACCCAGAGGACATCTCTTTTACTTGGAAAGTCAGCCAGAAGAGAGTACTGTGAAGAAAACCAGCCAAAGCATTGTAGGAACCAACTTCAAAGGAGTCCCCTAACAAGGCAGTTCTTCAGCACGCTGACACCAACAACACGACCACTAAATGACCGGCAGAAACAAAGCCATGGTGCTAGAAGACAGGAGTGGTTCAGAAGGGATCGAGGAGTCCCTAAATCAAATGGTTTACACTCAAACCATGTTCGGAATGGACACAAGCAGAAGACACTCTCTGTAACACATTCTGCCCCTTTTCCCCACCCCAAGCCCCCAGAAACCAACATTTCCACCTTGGTTGAGTGGTCACCAGGAGGTTTACCAAGCAGCCCAGCCTAGCAGAAACCGAACACGGGTCTTGACAACTAAAAACTCCGGGTTATCAAGCTTCTGAAGCACAGCCTCTCACTGGCTGGGTCACCAGTGGTGATGACTTCCCATGGAAAGGTGCTGGGATGGCACTGGGTACCATGGCTAAGGTTTAAGCTGCCTGTGGGGGGCTCTTGGGTTAGGCCTCACCTCTGGGTCCTGTAATGACAGGTCGATGGTGCTGTGTGAAAGCCGTTCCAAGGGAGGAGGTCTGCGAAGGCGAGGGACTGCTGAAACCAGACTTCTCTGACTTCTTTAATGTAGTTGGCGATGGCATTCCTGGCAAGAATGATTGATAAGTGCAATTTAATAATGCTAGGTCATGGAACGACAGCCTATGCATTGTGAAAGTGAGTGCAGAAGCAGCTAAGAAAAACTTAAAGGACAAATGAAACGGAATACAACGGCAAGCCCAAAGCTCACTTTTATTTGTGGTCTTTTTTTTTTTTTTTAATTTTTTTTTGAGGCAGAAGCAGCCATGGTTTGCTCTGAGCAAGGAGTACTAAAAGGCAGCCATATTTTTCTTTTAAATCTGAAATATGGATAAGATGCAGCTTATTATTGCTACTGAAACCTACTCTGTTTTATTTTTAGAAATCTGTAATAGCTGGAGCATTTGGATTTTTACAGGCTTTTTATGAGTTCTGTCTTTCACTCACTGTTCTAGTAGATTATTGCAAATGGATCTTTTAAATGTGCTGCACGACTCAAGGCATAACTAGAGAATGAAGTTTTCCAAGTTCAAACTCTGCCTCTCCTTATTCTCTTGACTTCAAAGGTATTTGAAAGTAATATATTTATGTGGTTCCCTTTCGCTTTCAAATTTTTTTTTAAAGGGTGAATGGTATTTGTGTCTTGATATTAGAAGCCACACTGGAATTATTTCAGAGTTGTTATTATGCCCTTGAACTATATCAAAGGCTTCCAATGAAAATCAGAGTTAAGTTGCCATTGGGTGAAACCTCTCCTGTGGACAGGCAGAAATGGTATAATGCTAATATGGCCGGTTTGTTATACTCTGTAAGAATAACTCCTGTTGATATCGTATCAAGCCCATGGCGGCAAAGAAATTAGTGGAATGAATATATTGCAACAGGCTCTTAAAATCCGAGCCTTTTCTGCAAATGATTTGTGCTTGGGTAAAAGAATATTACAGCACATAGATAAAGAATATGCATGTGCATCCCCATTATTCTCTATATTTTTATAGCTGTAGAGGCATATGGGCATTCTGATCATCTGCACATACTCTGAAAACGCATAAATTCCAGTACATCAGGCATTTTGCATATCCATAGGGATGTAGCAAAACAGAGGTGCAGAATAGTTGAGGTTTCAGGTGCAAAGGCAAAGTATCAGGTAATTTGGAAACTGAACTTCCACCAGGAAAGTCATTCAGCCTTACTTCCAGCTCTGTATTTTATAGAATTTAATTGTTAAACAGTAAAGAGAGAGGCCTGGACAGTATTATCTCTGGACAATATTATTAACTTTATATTTAATAACACTAGTTTTATAGTCCCTGGGATGTTGATTGCAATATGCAGGAGCCTTCTTTTACTTTATGTGCTGCACTGCTGGGGTCTTAATGGTTTCAGCGAGGTTTTCCAGTTTATATTTCAGAAAGTTAAATAAAGTAAGGGAGTGGTGAGGGTTGCAGCTTTCTGTGTTGAAACGGTTTGCTATGAGGGTTTGCTGTTGTGGTGGCTTTTTCCTCATAGCAAGAAAGGTTACATACTTAATCTTTCAAAAAAAAAAAAGTTTAGAACTGACAGACTATTGTGCAAGAAAAATACTGAATTGTGATTTTTTTCATACAGGTCTTAAGGGCTTTGGAGTGGGGACAAAAGCAAGAAGTGTTGGTTCAGTTTGGGGGTAACAGAGAAAATGAGATGGAACTAAGGTATTTCAAGGCAATATTTCAGTGCAGCTTGTTGAATTTTCTGCTCAAATGCCAGGTTTGGATGTAACGTAGCTATTGCTCTGTGTCTGAGTGTCCATATTCAGGACAAGGGTACAAAGAAGTAAAGGTGCTGTTGACCAAGATTTCCTTATGATAGAGGAACTGGGGATGGAAACGCTAAATGAATGGCAGCCCCAGACCTAAACACAACGACAAGGGTCACTGGTGATATTTGTGCTTAGGGAGGAGTAGAGGGACAACGCTGCCGGCAGCAAGGCAGTGGGTACCTGTGGGTACATCTCTTCTGTGCTGGGCTTTGGAAGGGGCTCCGTTTGCCCCCAGGAAGTTTTTAACAGGCTCCATCCCTCTAAGTTCAGCAGAAGTTTCCTCAGGCAGCTGATGGCTCTGTAGCCCATGAGCAGGGATCCAGGAGGGGACAGGAGTAGCTGAGCCCCGGGCAAATAATGGGTATCATGGAAAGGGGCTCTAAATCTGTCTGCCCTGTGCTTCAGCTGGGTCAGAAACTCCCTGCTTTCCCCATATCCTCTAGCTGCACACCTTCTGCATACCCCATAGCCAGGTTGGATGGGGCTTTGAGCGACCTGATCTAGTGGGAGGTGTCCCTGCCCAGGGCAGGGGGGGTGGAACTCAATAATCTTTAAGGTTCTTTCCAACCCAAACCATTCTATGATTCTATGAGCCTCGGGGTTACGGGAAAGACAATAAAGCTTCTGAGAGGGTGGAGAAGCTGTTCTTTTAGCCCTGTGCTAAAAAAACCTGCTCGAGTCATCTGACACATGGTAGGGGTAGAGAGAACAGTGGAATATAGTTTAAAGCTGTAGCAAGTTCATGTGATTGAGTCCAAACACTGGAACTTGAGGAGCTACAACAAAGCTGATGAACAACCTTGAGCTGTGGCAATGCTGAGCAGTGACATGTTCACGCGGGGTTGGATTTTATATGGCTGAGGCAGCTGTCTTCATGTGAAAACAGAGATTTTAATGTAACACGATGCTGTAAAATTGAGTAGAAAGACAAACTGAAGCACTGATAATTCGTTCCTACTTTTGTTATATTAGTTTGTCATCATCGTTCTGATTGCTATTATTATCACTACATTGTAGTTTTTCTTTATTTCAGTGCGTTCTGAAATGTATTGGTTTGGAACAGTCCAACTCGACCACGTTTTTATTTTGTTTGAGGTTTGTAATGACATGTTTTATTTTGAGTGATCATATCCATCAGATCTCAAGAAAAAAAAAAATGGCTGCATCCTAGTTCAGAAGAATATGCAAACAGGAGCTTAATTACATCACTTAATATTGACCAAGAGAAAGACTAAGATGAGCTTGCCAGCTCATTTCCAAAGCATGTTTTGTCCTTTAAGAGGGGAGGGTATGACAGAAAGTTAGGCAGTGCAAAGCAATTAGCATCATTCACATTTTATGTTGCGCTAGCATGATGCTCTAGCAGCAAAATTCAAACATTCTTTGAATGGGTTAATAAAAGAAGAAATACAGTCGGCATGCAAGAAAAAGGTTTCCAAGAACAAGCCAAAATATGTCCCATTCTTCTAAATTTATCACAGCCATGTCACATTATCCTTGAGACTGCCAGGAATGTCAATTTTTTTGCAATTTTAAAAAAATATCTCATTTAGCACCATATGTTTGGTTAATGTGCCTGATATATCCTGCGTATTCTTTAGTCCATCCATTTCTAATATTCATTTTCTTTTTTTCCCCCCTTGCTAAGCCATATGTTACAATGCTGGTCATTCGATCGAAGCTCCTTTCGGGAGCTGAGAGCGAGAGAGAGGGAACTCAGGTTTAATCACCCAGAAAAAATTAAATCTGATACTACAAGTCTCACTTTTAGGTAAGCAACTCGCACTTGAGTTAGCATTGTAGGTGCCCGTGCCTGTGAAAATCAGGCCACCTATGAGCTGGCATGGTGTGTACTAACAACTGTGAGGCCGGAACTAAGATAAATGACTAAATATGGAATTAGGTGTTTAATTTTTGGCACCCACGTCTGAGACTCTTGGCTAGTTTTAAAGGTCTTCTGTTTCATACCTAATGAGTTTTAACACATTTAGTGGTCCCCAGCCCGCAGCCTCCCCTCCTGTGTTGCTCAGGGATGCAGGAAATTAAAAAGTTAAAAGTGAAGCTACCCAGGGCAGAGCCCAGGGAGGATGCTGCTGCCTTGCACGGCTTTCCTCGGCACTGTTCCCCAGAGCTAGTGACTATCGGGGACCACTGCACTGAAAAACCAGATTTCAGCATTTTGTATGGCCCCAAGGAGGGGGTGGGTGCCAACTCATACGGACACCTTGAAGTCCCGACTCTCCTCTGCCTCCTCTCTGGTGCAGGGCAGCAAGAAATTACAATCTCCCCCAGCCCGTCTCAGCTGCGCTGGCCGGTGACTAGGGAATGGAGCCAAGGATCCTCCCCGTTCCCTGCCTCTTTCTATCCATCTGCTCCGAGCAAGGAATAAACAAGAACAGCCAGAACACAACGGCTGGGTAACCCAGGTGGAGCTTAAAAGTGTTTCTTACGATTCTGTGTATAGGCCGGTTGTCCAAATCACAGTCACACCTGGCACTTTTAGGAAACACAGATTTCGTAATTCAGGTCTGAGTCTCCTCTGCATGTTATTTAGAGCGCAAGAGAAGAAAATCAGACTTAGTCTATTTTCATCTTATGGCAGCTTTTAACTACAGAATAAATGGAAAAGTTAATTGCTAAATAAAAAAGAAAATAAAGGGATTTGTGGCATAAAACACAGATGGAAGTCTGCGTGGGTGTGTTGCCTTAACTCACTGTACTTGTGTTCATGTGATTCTATAAGTGTATGTATGCCAAACATATATGGTCTTAGCCTGCTCCCATTAACATGAGTCCGTTTTTTGTACTGGACAGAGGGAACCAGATCAAAGACCATGATGGTGCTAAATGGAACAAGATGTGTACTTTCGTATTTTTTTCCAAAAGGAAATATTAATTTGACATTGGTTTTTCAGTTGAAAAGAATTTTAATTGCAGTACACAATAAGCAGAAAATTCAGACAACAATAATCTTGAAACTGTTAGTGGCATTATATTTCTATCAAGGAATTTGTATGCCTTTTCAACATTAAAGCTTTCTGAATTTTCATTAATTTGGCATTTCCCTAAACACACAAGTTATTTTGTTCATTCCACATCATGCATCACACCCTTCTGCTCAATGCATAATGCAAGCGTAAATGGGATCCTTGTCCTTGAGAGACTCTGGTTACTGGAGCCATTGCACGGATGTTGAAGTCCCGCAGTAAGACTTTCCAAAACTCTGCACTTCGCAAACCTCCAGCCCAAGTTTAATCAGTGAATGCACAGGGGTACTTCATGTTCCTCATCTTCTAAGGGGCACTGGAGCATTGTGATGGTTTTAATTCCTCTACCTCCTTATGTTTGCCAGTACTAGAAACGCACCACATAAGAGTCTTCCTTGAGTACAGCTAAAGATCTTCAAATTTTCATGTATGAGGTTGATAGATATTTAAATGGACCAGAAAATGATGTGTGAGAATTGAATGCGCAAATCCTTCCCAGAACAAATAAATGTCTATAACCCTATTTTCCATATACCTGTGCACCTTACTAACAGAGGTACTGAAATTAGGATTAACTTTGATGGAGCGAATGGAGTCACAGCAGTGAAAGAGAAGAACAATTCCTCTTCTCTCCAAATCCAGAGCTATATTTGTACCTATATCTGTATATCCACCCAATTTCATTTGATTGATTACTAATCTTATTCTGCCTTCACACATCCTGAACAATAACTCCATCTCAAGTTAGCCACATTGGTAGACCAACTAATATTCATCTCCAAAGACGACTTGTGGATAATTACCCCAGTGTTCCCAGTAGCTCTCTGCCACTAGACTCTTGATGGAGATTTCATAACAAAAGCTATGAATGAAATATGGTTTGGATCTTCATTCTCAAGGGGCACTATGAAAAGGAATCACGGAAGCTCGGGTATTACCAGGTGGACCATGAACTCAACAACATGCAGAACAAACAGATGATGCAGAAAAACAAGGTGGCTGTTGAAGAAAGAACTGATACACGGGAAGACGTTTTGCAAGGAATTTTCATACTTCTGTGCAAATTATTCCAGCAATTTCACTAAAATCATTACCAACAGAAATGCTGATCACCTGCTTTTTTATTTTTTTTCTTGGGGAACTCTTAATTTCAAGCTTCTTGAAATGTTGATGGCTATACTACTGTCAGTGATAATAAGTCTGTTCTACTTAGTGCTGAGCAAACTTTATTTGTCATCAGCTGAGATATGATCACACTAACTGCCATCCATCAGTTGACTGTATTAGTTGCTCCGGTATATACACAAAACACAACGCAGATGGAAATTCACTCATCCTAATGAAGTGCTCTTTAGTTTCTACGTTCTGAATAGACACTTGCTCCCTTGGTTGCATTTAAAGTTGCCATGATCACTGAGGAACTACCTGCCGGTGAGCACCTCGCTTCACAAGACTAAATCCAGCTTAATAAACAATCATTTTATGGAAAGAAAAATGAAAGCTTCCCCCCCCCCAACGCCTCTATTCACTTATCAAACTACTGCATATGCATCACCAACACACACAACCCGTTTCCTCAGAACTCGACATCTGACAGATCATCAGGAAAACAGAGCTAATCTATCCGTACCCATCAACATCGTATCATAGGTGACTGCCAGATACTTAAGAAGCTATCCAAAAGAAATGTCACAACTCTTTTTCAAGACACTACAAAAGAAACGTTCCAAATAAAATAAAGCAAATGCACATACAAGTAAATGAGCCAAAGAACTTAATAAAAAGAGATTGATTAAAATGAGGACCAGAATGTTCAAAAAGGACTGAGAGAGAGAGAGAGAGAGAGGTGCCAAAGGCGCATTAAATGGATTCAATGGCTTTAGGTTTTAAATGCTTTTGGACTCCTCAGCAATTTTTAGCCAAAAATGATAATTCAAGTTAGAATCAAAATTCTGATGTCACTTAGGGAAACAAAGGTTGAAATTTCTCCTGTGTAAAGGAGTGCCGCTCCATTTACAATGGAGAAACACCAGTTTATACTGATGGAAAATCTTGCCTGCAGAATTTTAAAATTGAGCGCTACAATATTCACCATTATTCTAAAAGCCTACCCCATTAATAGCTGCCCTAAATTGTTTGGTGCAATGTTCCTGTAGAGCGTATTACCGTATCTGTTTGTATCTATGCTTACAGCGTAAACTGGATTATTTTAGATCTCTTAAGCTTGTCTTCATTCCTGCTTTGTCACCCAAGTGGTTCTTTCAATAACTAGTAAACTAGCATTCAACAAATTACCAGATTCTTCAAAATATAATTTCGTTACTTTTATAATTAAAAACTTTAATAAGAAGCATAATAAACAGCAAGATAACAGTTCATTTTTCCTGTTCATTTGAGTTAGTTTCAGTAAAATTTTGCATTGTATAAATATATATTGTAATAAGAATAAAAAAAAATCATTCTGATGACGTCTTTAAACATCTCATCATTTAAAATTCATGACTACATTTGTTTCATTTGAAATGTTATTTGAGAGTTTTTCAGCACACTTGGCAGATTAGATATAGCAGCAGGGACAAACTGCAGCCATCCATAGGAGAATATACCTTTATGTGGGTGCTTTGGGGATAGAACATCTATAGCTGTAAGGCAAAAAATGCCATCATAAATTTGGATGGCATTTACAAAGCCCTCTAAAAAGTCTTTGCATATGATTATAGCTGAGGTATGATATTTTTGCAAGTAAAAGACCCAGAATAGATTTATGTTTCAACTATATCTTCCTGAGATGCATATGGATGCTAAATTGCAAGCGATACTAAAGGGAATTTTAGTTTCTGAAGAGGATGGAGTCAAATTTTCTGGTGGTTTTTCTTTTTCTTTTTTTTCCCCCATTATTTTCTCAAAAATCATTTGCTCGTTATTTGCATATCATCAAAAGATCATTGGCTATCCAGGCTATATATATATTAATGATGGCTGCTAAACACCAAAGGCATGAGATGGAGATGGGTAAATATGCAGATTTTTTTGACCTGTGACCTAGGTTACTGCATGTAACTGATGATGACAAGACTAAGCTTGGTGTTAATATTGGTTTTGAAGACTTAATCAGTATACACTGCCATTGACTATACGTTTTAATTAATAAAAGAGCTGTGGTCGAGATTGAAAATAGCTCAGGTAATTTACCATGTACTGTAAAGTCACCTGATTTCTGCACAATTTGAGGTGAAGTTTATCAATTATTTCAAAGAAAAAAAGAGTTGCAAACTGAATTCATGTGCATTGTACCAAACTGAAATGGATTTGTAATTTGACAGGTCAAGAGTGTACTCATGGAGCTGTTATGTATTGCTATCCAGCGGTTCTTGGTATTTTTGCCATATGACTGCCTGGGTTTGACAGTCACGGGACTGAACAGTCATCTCATTTCTCTGTAACACACAAAAACCATAATTTGTAGCTGACCTACAGCTGCTGTGCTCTTTTACTGGGAAGTGCCCATTGCCAGTTGCACGCCAGTGGAATGGTACTGGGGACCTGTCACTGGCACCTCGTGGGGAGGGCTTGGCAGCTCCCAGGCGGCAGGGACTCAAACCGCTTCCCAACAGGCAGGTGATGCCAGATAGGTGAAATCAGCCTCATTTTTCTGCATTCCTAATGGCTTTAGGATTCCGAGAGGAACAAAGAATCCGCACCCCCTTCCCCCCTGGAAAAAATGAAACTGTTCCCATTGCGGAGAAGGCAGAGCACAGCAGTTTGGCTTTGGCTTCGTTTCCAGAGGAACCGTGTTTGACCATGCTGCCTGCAGGTCTGCTTGCCCAAGGCCTCTCTCATCTACTGAGCAACTTGCACCATGTCTGTGGGAGAGGCAGAGGGCTCGCAGGGCAAGAGTCCCGGCACGTTTCATGAAAACAGGCATGGGAAGGGCAGAGGTAACAAATAAGTGCTCCCTCCAGTGCTCTCACTCAGCATGAGCTCTCTCCTTACTAGACACTGGAGAATCCCCACGAGATTGGGGGGGGACACCTGGTACCTCCCCCCCGGCAACCAACACAAAATGTCTATGCACCGAGAACATGAGCATTGGCATCGGTTGAATAGGCACACCCACCATGTAGTGCTCCACGGTGTTCGGGGTTTCTTAGATATCCTAATTTTATAAAAGAAAGTAAAAGAAGAAAAAAGAAACAAGGTGAGAGAGAACACTATCATATTTTGTAGCAAGCAGGATACTGTGTGAAATCTTGGCCCAGTGAAGTGATAAAGGGGAAGCTTTCAGTTCACTTAAGGGAAAACTTATGAGCAAATAGTAAAATTACCAAAATACCACATTGCGGAAAAGTGGGTGCATTTAGGTTCAATTAAGCTGTAAAAAAGGAAAATGGCACTTTAGTTTGCAAAAACGAAGGGACAAAGGGAGCTATCAGAAGTAACTTTAAAAGATTTGTATGCATGAGGCTGCTGCTTCACTGGACCAAGAAAGCTACAGTATGGGACAGGATTTTTCTTTTATTAGACACTTTGCTAGATAGCTTTGTCGAACCTCAGAAACTGCTGCTCTTGGCATTATGAAATAATCCTACATAACTTGATCTCATGAGCTTAGGAACACAGAAAAATAGCCATGCCAAATCAGATTACAGGGATCCACCTAGCCCAGTATCCTCTCTGACAGTGGTAACTAATGGATGCCTAGACAAAGAGTAAAAGACCCGGGAAAGCAGCATACAGTGATAATTCTCCAAAATACTCTCCCAGCCTCCAATGATTTGCGATTCAAGNTGTAAATTGATATTAACATTTTTCAGTATATGTGTAAAACACATGTTTCAGAAGAATAGAAGAGAGAAACTGTCACTCACTGGGAAGCTTTAGAGCTATCTGGCTCCCTGGGAAACTGCATGCAACTATTCTGGTGTCCAAGGGTTTGACCAGTGAGTTTCCTCTTCCTGCAAAGAATGAATGCAGAAGTAATAGAAAGTCTGAGGGGGGAAGATTTTAGCAAATGGCTAAAGATACTCCTATTCTGCCCACTGCAGCAGGTAGGAAAGCAGGTGGTGGTGGTGGAAGAAAAAGGATGGGAAAGGAGAAAAGCCTGCCTTCCCTTCCCAGGGCAGGAGACTAACCTAGGAGAGACTCGCACCGCTCAGCCCTCTGAAGTCCCTTTGCGATGCCACATTGACATGCAATGATGCCGAGAGGTCATCGCGGTCCCAGCACGGCCACGCAACGTCAGGACGTTCTGCTCTGATTGCCCAGGGTCTTGCTGTGACTCCCTTTCAGGACGGAGCACGGCTCACCGGCGCTTGGTGATTGAAACTTAGCACACTGGGGGTGGCGTGGCTTCATTAACGCTGCGACCAGCAACATAAAAATCCCCTACTCCCAGACAGGAACGGGTGACTCCTTAAGCATCACCCACCTTTCAGGGGAGTTTTTCTGAAGTTTTAATTTTCTAATCAAATCGGTGCCTACATATGAAATTGTTACTCAATTTATAAAAAGAATCACTAAAAGTAGGGACCTTAAAAAAAAAAAAAAGCTTATCCTTTCATTTTTGATGGCGTATTGACTTTGGAAGAGTTTAAAGGCAGGAGTGATATATTAGGGAGTCCCTGTAACTTTACTTAAAGCAAAAATTAGAAAGTGATCGAAAAGTTTTATAGAGGAGAGCAGAAATATAATTTTAAGCCTCTTAAAATTGCCTGAACTGTGAAATCAAGTAATGAACACTAGAAAAGGATCTGTCAGCTGGAATCAAAGCTTAGACTAGTCAGCAATTTCTTCCTAAACCTTATTATGGCAAAGATTTTTCATCTCTGCACTCTGTTCTTCCCAACAAATAAACCGACTTGACCTCCACCTGTTACTGGGTGAAGTCTGCTGTCATCTTTGACTAAACCCTATTCTTCCCCTTCAAAGCCCTTTGCGCCACTGAGAAGGTGGGAAGACACAGCTGTGCACCCATTCAAGTTGACACCAGTTCAGAACCAGACAGCATTTCACAGTACAAATTACAAGCAACAGAGGAGGGGGGAAAAAAAAATAATAATAAAAAAGAATGTAGTGCCAATGAATTCTGGAAGGGGGCAACATTTTTCATCGATTTACCAATGAGATTTTCATAGAAAGAAGTTATTTTTTTTGCGTGTGTGATATTACCAACTAGCATTTGAGGCAAGAAACATTTTGCTCGTGCCATAGCAATGAGCCTGTGCTAACACCACATAGGAAGAAGTGAGGAACATAATGGAAGCTATTTGTGTTTCTTTTGTATTTCGTAAGTTGAATGCATTCACTGTTTCAAAGAGGTTTAGCTCCGAATGCGTGTAGGTTTCTAGAGTTAGAAACAAGTCACAGCTATATAATGTAACAGTGCTAAATAATAAAATAAATTAATAATATGGAACACAGAACAGCAGGATATGTCATGAGGAAAACCGTATAGCTATAGCAGTCATTTCTTCAAATATATCGTCGTGACAAAACCATGTAAGAAGCTTTCTAATACAAAGACATATCAGAAAAAGCCATTTCATATAAAGTTGGACTTCTCTGGGTGATTAATGCTACGTTCAACAAAGGAGACAGTGTCTGTCTAATTACATTAAATACTTATCTTCTAGGGATTGGCAGGGTGTTTCTGCTCAATGTCACTTTTCATGACAATGTAATGATAGATCCGTTTACTTACCAGTGCCATTAGCAAAAATTGTACTGTTTTCTCAACTGCCCTCATATCACGAAAATATTTGATTAACACACTGTAGCTTATCTAATACTCTAAGCAACATATTCTGCATAGTTTTCTCTCTATTAAAAGAACAAGATTACAGCTTGTGAAATTTTTATTGCACTCACACAAAAATGAATAATGTGTGATATAATTCAAGTGTCTTACTAGTTCACAAAACAGGTTTATTTGCTTTAAAATATTAACTTGTCCTTAAAATATTAATATTTGGGGGGAAACAAGCAAACAAACAAAGTCAGTGCTCTGAAACACTACTTCCCATCTAGTCTTTAGTTATTGTTTCCCTTTCATTTCAGCACATCTTTTGAAACTTTTAATACCTTAGGAAAAAAAAAAAAAAAGAAAGAAAAGAAAACCTTCCATTCCTTTGCTAAAAAATAGATATGGCCATCTCCCAAGTCTTTAAAATTTACTGCATGGTGAACTGACTCTTCAGAGTCATGCTACTGTGCCAACATAAAAAGAACAATAAACCTCTGGAAGAATGTACACAGCGAGGGCAGTTTATATAGTAACAAGATAATTTCATAAACCTATATTGAAGAGAAAGGCTGTGATGTAACATTCTAGCAGTATATATCAGCTACCTGATATTTACTAACAAGGTTAAACTACTATCTGTTTGTCTCAGCACTCTTCATAATTCACTTTTTAATGGATGGACAGGAAACGTCAGCAGTGTATGGCACAGATCATTTCAGAAATAGGACAAGACAGCTCACGGCAGCATCTATTTCAAAACACGCTCCATCTTTCCATACGATCCCATCAAAAGTCTATGCTTCGCAACTACAATACTTCAAATCTGCTCATAAATCCTTTGAGGGGTAGATTTCTATTTCTAAGTAAAAGAGCAAATTGGTAAATCAAAGAATCCTGAGGAGGAGGTGCCACTGTCACCTGGTACCACCTATAGTGGCATCAGTTCTGTTCTTCTTGGGTGTCACCTGCCCATGCAGGAGGAGGGACGCAGGAGGCTTCCTTCAGCGAGGGGTTGGGACACCAACCCCATTTTGTTACAGCTCCTCAGGCTGCCACGAAATGGCAGCAAGAACGTACCAAAACCCGCTCGTATTAGGCAAACAACTTGACACAGAGATGCAGAATTAACCAAAACTGTCCTTGGCAAACGCCTTGCAAGTGACTCTTGTGGCGAGAGGATGACTCCACAGCCAACTGCCACATATGACTCTCCAAATTAATAATGGATTTAGGATATTCATTCCCTGATCTGCGAGGGTTCGGGGTGTGCCTGCAATTATCTAGATATAAGTCTGTCACACATTATCCTTCTATCAATGTCATTTCCCTTAGTAGCCAACAGATTATCAGCAGCTTTGTGATATTCCAGGTGTCAAAGAAGAATTAAAACCACAACAATTGCACAAACAAAAGGGACAAAAGATGGGATACGTGTTTCTGAGCCCTGCATATCAATTTAATATGTGCAGCTGACAATGATGCAAATGTCCTCGGGAGAGAGAGGCAGCAAGATCCGTGCCCAAACATACACACACCACCGTCAGCAAGATGGCAGGGAACAGAAGCAGTAGGATTCCCAGCCCAGGACACATGCCTCAGCAGGCAAAGCAACCCAACGAAACAATCCTCTGGTTGGGGAGAATTTTGGAAGCACCTGATATGGAAAAGGGCCCTAAACAAGCCAGATGGTACTTTTAGCTGGCAGCAGAAAGTAGGAGACAGCCAAAAACATTACAGCATTTCCCCAAGAGGCCAGCAAATCGATTTTTAACCATTTTTTTTTTAAAGTGACGCTATGAATATAAAAAATAATGTTTCTGTGCATTTTTAAATCGCTAATTTTATGAATAATACACTTAAGAAGGCAACAACTGGAAGAGATGACAAAGCAATGGATTTTCACTTTCCCAGGGCGGTTGTATATTTGACATCAGGTTTCTATTCAGTCACTGCCACTGTTTACTTGGCATTAAGTGCCAGTTTTTGTTCAGGGTTTTCCACATAACATTAAAGAGAAAAATCCTGCAAAAGTAGAGAAATAGCACTTTAAAATAACAACAGCACAACAGTTCACAGGCCACGGGAGAAATGTTGTTTGTAAGAATGCTTTGCCATCTTAAAACCTGCGTTCCCCCAATTATTGGGTTTCTAGATGAGCATTTTTTAACAGAGGGCAAACAATTTATTTAATAACTTACAAGTTCCCATTTGGCGAAGGATTTGCATAAGAAATACAGCTGTTTTGGGGAGCTTTTAATTTTTAAAATCTCCAAATGGCCAGAATTTGCCATTCCGCCTGGGTGACAGGACCCTTTTCAGGAATGGGTTTGATGTCAGATGTCCAAGCTTTGCTCCTTGCCCAGCACGTGCAGATTAGGTGTGGCCAAGCAGTTTCTACCCCAGGAATGGAAAAGAGATATAGGTTTTAAGGACTTAAAAAAGCAAAGCGAGGCAGAAGAGTGATGAATGAAGTGGGAATGACCACTAGCCTTTGCTTCCAAGGCACGCCTACGACTGGCCAAGCTCAGAGGAAGGGTCAGGATGATGCTCTACTTTCATTTGCCGTTATTTTGGTTAAGAGGAAAGGGAAGCCCTATGACGGGGTTAAATCTGGACTACAGCCAAAGTGCTTTCTCCTGTTTGGAGCAAGGTAGTGCATTAGCAGGCTGCATCACAGATAATACTATTGGAGACAAACGCGGGCTGCTGGAATAAAAGGGGACGTTGCACCGAGTACAATAAAGTCCATACATTTATATGATTTGAACCTCATTGACTGTAAAGCCTTGCTTTTAAAATAAAAAAGTTGGAACCTAGGACTTTATCTGCAGCCCTTGCTGATAGATAATAGTCCTCTTCTTTTCAAGAGTACTGCTTTCAGCCATGAGGACTGCAGGTGCCATCTCACTTCACTGGTTTCTGGGGGTTCAAAGATCTGCACACAAATGCCAGCGACGCAAATGAAGACTACGTACAAAACAGTTAAACAACCTATAATTTCCCAGCTAATTTTAGCAACAGGGTCTCTTATGTTACGCTTTTTTGGTGTATAGCACACTAAAAAAAGCAGCAACCATTGATGTAAGAGAAGAGCAGAAAGGATGATCTCACTAGGACTGCGGGCTGTGCCGGAGCAGCTTGGGCAGGCAGAAGTGGAAGACGGTATGGATTACCTGCTCTCCCTTCAAGCAGTGAAATCAGAATAAAACTGGAGCCAGTATATACACTAGATGAAGACACTGCTCTACTTTACGTCTTTGTGGAGCTGGAAACTGAAAGAAAATTGAGAGTATTTAAACAGTGTCTCTTATTTAGGCAGCAGTGTCCTTAGGACAGCCCCTCTGGTGGGGTAGCACCACATTCCTGCTGTAAGGTCTGGGGTTATGGGTCAAGGTCACAGACAAGCCACTTTGGGTGAACACCACAGCTGCTATCACAGCACATATAGATTCCTGGAGGTATAGGATGGCTCTGCAGCCACTCAGCCAAGTTGTTACCTGAGCTAACAGGCTGCTAGACAGATTTCTCTGCTTTCCCATGCTGGCTGACTGCTGCGGTCAAAGTGTTGGGGCAGCACTTAACTTGAAAGAAAGTAACCAGGGAATGATTTATTCACTGCTTCTGACAGTAAAAAAAATAACCCGCTCCAGAGCATCAAGCAAAATGATCAGGCAACAGACAAAAGTAGTGGTTCTTCCTTTAACAGCACCCAGTAAAACTGGAACTCCCTGCCATGTGATGTCGTGGAGGACAAAATAAAGAATGGGTTAAAAACATCCAAGCACATCTCCAAAAGGAAAGTCCACTGAAGGCTGTCAAACACGAAGATGCAACCAGAGCCTCTGGCTCGTGAAACCAAGCTGTTTGCTGCCAAAATCCAGGAGGCTGTACTCTGAAAAGCACCACTGGATGCCTGTCCTGCTGTTGTATTCTGTCCTTAAGTGTCCACTACCAGCTCTTGTCAGAGGCAGCGTACTGGGCTAGGTGAACCTTCAGTCTAGCTGAAAAAGTCATTTTTTCCTCTCTGTGGGCAGATGCACAGTTTTGGGTAGGCTGGAATGTGCTGTACCTGGCAGCTGAGAAACAGGAAAATCACAGGGGGTATCCAGCTCCATGAAATTAAGACCTCAGGATTTCTCCACGCTTTGTGCAGAGCCAGGGGAACATCCAGAGTCGGTGTGGCAGACACAGTGTGGGAAAGGAAATGAAAAAAAGAGATGTAATGCGGTTTGTTTCCTGTTCCCGTTCCTGTATCGTCTTCTCCCTGTCCCCTAACACCTCGCATTGCACATTTTTGGGTGAAAATGTTTCCTTTAAAATAAACCCCGTTTTCTCCTCTAAAGTGAAGATCAAAACATGTGCACAGAGTACAGTAGCCACACTGTGTGCTACGCAGTGGAGTGATGGTTGTACTGGGAATGTTAATAAACAGCGCCCAGGGCAGAACTTCTGCATAAAAAAAAGGGTGTATGTAACATCTCTCCCCCTCTCCCCTGTCTCATGCAATATTTACACAGCTGTGCTTTGTAAAAATGTGTAGGGGAGTTTTTTTATTATTATTTTTTGGTAATTTATTTACCTAAGATAGCCCAGCATCTGTTTTGTGGTGAGCTTCTTTCACAAAGTTTCACAGTTGCCTTGACTGATGCAAAAGGAGGTCACGGTCCTTACTCAGTGATCCTAAAACCATTTGTTTCAACCACTTAGCCATTCTGTTTGGCTAATTCGTGTTCTGTTCTGTGCTTTCGGTTTGTCCTCTACTTGGAAACGTGCACCCCTTGGGGAACCGCTCTGGCTAGGTGAGTATTTTCGTTATCTGTTTTATAAAATGCAGAAGCGCACAGGAATTTGCAATAATACGCATCATTTACTGGCTCTCAATATATTGGCTCTGAAGACTACTAATATTTTCCAGCTGCTTCAAAAAAAAATATAAAATTGTTAAATGCAGTCTTTGCAGTGGGTCCTTTCCCATGACTGCCTACACAGGTGATGAAGACTTTTCCTGTGTCCTGAAGAATTAATAAGCCTGAACATTTCTGTACCAGCAGCATACCACAGGAGATAAAATATTGCTTCTGCTTCCCAAACACATTAGGAAAAAGCATGTCTGCTGATCTCAACTGCTAAGACAGCACATGAAAGGAATGCAGTCCATTTCCTAACCAAGATCTAATCTATACAAGAGTTTATAGATCCAAGTCAACATCCTGAATTAGTCCCAGAAGCAAACAAGAAAACTAGTTCAACTTTTGGAAGACAGGTACAATACACTCAATGTGTTTAATCCCATTTTGCAATTAAAGAGCCCCATGCCGTGCTATCAGATGATCTTCAAGGGTAACTGCATCAGAGGAGATCCCTCTAGAGTTCACAAAGATTCATGTTTGACAGATTCCAAATCAGCAAGAAATGTGCAGCCATTTTCAAACAGGAGGTATTTCTGTCCTTCTGAGCTCCCCTCTGAAAGGCATAGAAAGTGCCTGCTTTTGTCCAAATACTGAGGAAGCTCACTGTTTTCACTTGGTGACACAAGTGAAGCACGAACCATGTCTTTGCTTTATGTGTATATGTTAAAGAGAACCGGTGGCAGAATACGGCTCAGCCAGCAAGGACATCTGAAGAACGTTATATCCATGGACTACCAATACAGCATGCTCATCCCACTGCCATCAGGAAGTGTGACTCCAGCCTTTGTCAGGGAATAGTTTTCCATTCACCAGATATTTCCTATCAATCTGAGAAAATGATTCAGGTGATGTGTGCGGAGCCAGAAATAGCTCAGGTGATTTTACGGCTGTCACAGCAGACAGAAGATCTCCTTTTAATTTGGTCATTCAAGTCAGAGGAAATAGCACGTGTGGATGATGCTAGAACCAGGCCAGTTGAAAACCCAGCTTTAATTTGGTATCTGAAGTGAAACACTTTCTGCATTTTTTAACCCAGAACTCCTACAGCACCATACTGATTTTTAAATGATGCATTTCCTGACATCTGGAATTAGATGCAAGAAGCAAAACTACAAGAGTGACTGGCCGACTTCTCCGGGACCATACTGAGAGGATATTTTCCTCAGGGGATTACAGCAAAGCTGAGGCATGTGCTCTAACACTTGCATGGGATTATTAGTTTTATTAAAAATGGAAAATACAGTTAAGGCTGAATCTTAGGGCCAGGTCTGTTGTGTTGACCGGTTTCTGGAAAAACAGGAGCCTTTGAGAGGTGTGAAAACATCTAGGACTTTTCAATCTGAACTGACTTTTCAATCAGTAGTTCCTTCCCCGCCTCTAACTTTGTTCCATGATTTTGAGACAGCAATGCCAGCAGCATGGCATGTTGTCACAGGTCTCAAGCTCCTACGTGAATTGCCAAAGAAAAGCTGAGCTATTGATCCAGTGGTAATTTGCTGTCAAAACGACTCTGTCTGTTACAGCAAATGAGTAGTGTTAATCATTTGACTCGATGAATGCTGTTGCAAAAAGACTGACAGTGCTCAAAGCACCACTATTGACCTGCAGCATTTTTCCTGGCTCCCATTAAGTTCTTGATCTCTGCTGGCCTTGACCAATTAGAGTGTAAGTTACCCATTAAGGTGCAGTTCTGGAAAAGTTCTGTTTAAAATAAACAACAACTTATATATATTGGTGAGTAACTCATCAACTATGCAGCAGCCTGATTCTGATTGCCTGGCAGAGAAACACACACATTTTGTGCAGTATCTGATAAAAGATCTATAATGTGCTAACACAAACCTATCATGTAGCACCTGTGACTAACAGATTGTGATATCAAAGTCTTGATGCCTAAGTGCTCCTGTAAATGCATTAAACTTTTAGCGGCAGGAACTGTAGACTGCCAGTGACAAGGAGCTGATATGGTATTTCAGTAAAAGTTGATAAGTGTTATTGCTCTTAGAAGAAAAGAAAAATCTTACGTTCTTGAAAACCACTGGGCAGCTTGTGTTTTGATGGGATACCGTAATGCAGGGAGCAGGGATAAGGGAACACACGGACTTTATGAAAGTGAAAAGACATTTAAGAAAAGCTCTGTATTCTACAGTAGCTGGAGTTCCTTGAAGTACGGTTCCATCTTACGTTTGGCTTCGGGGAACTACCTGTTCACTTGAAACCAACTTTTTAGGTGGCAGCATGGACATGGAGCCATGTTTAAGTCCATGTACCACTTCTTGGAAGCATGAAAGGTACCACAACAGGCGCAAGCACACTCTGCTTCTCAGCTGTGGCAGAATAAGGATGCTGGAAGACTGTGTAAGAGTGGGGAGAAACATGGGAAACTGTATAAAGCCTGAGAGATGAGAAGAAGCTCATGTGTTATGGGGAATGGGGAAACGGGGTGAAGGGGAGGAGGAGTCCTACTCACAGAATACAGTTGAGCAAAGCTCAGAAAAAGTTCTTGAGAGAAAATGAATAGTGCAAGTTTGCATGAACCTGGGAGGCAACAGGTTCTGTCTGCCCTACTGCTCTTGGCATCTCTTTAGCTTAACGGCACAAATTAGCCCGATGAAATTCTCTCTGCTCTAATCCAAAATGTTTTGCCCACCAGAGAAACACGATGTGTTTCTGACCTCCCATTCCAAGAGCCAAACTATGCTGTGGGCTGGAGGTTTGTCTGGTTGTGAAATGTTCCCACTGCCTCAAGGTATGAAGTTCAATGGAGGAAAAAATGGCACTGGTGCCTGCTGACAGATGTGTCAAGGTACGCAATGAAGCTGCTGCACAAGGCAGGTATGATTGCAACGGCTTTGTGAGCGGGCTGTCTGACTTCTCTTTACACTGAGAGCTGGAGGGCAAGACAATGTCACATCTGGGAAATACTGAGTAAATATAATTGGCAGGGATCCTGGATGTAGACCTCCTCTGGGCTCAGCAAGAAAGACCTTTCCTCAGTTTTGTCTTTCTTAAACAGGTCTACGAGTATCCAAACAGTTCAGCTTAAGGATAATAAAGATCATGAAATTTTTGTGTTTAGTGCCTGCCCACTACAACTGAGAAGTGGTGCCAGAGAATTATTTGATATTGAATACTCCAGGTCTGAAGTTTAATGTTTTCCCAGTAAAAACGGATTATTTTTCTATTCCTTATTTTGCATAATGCATGGTTCTCATGTTTTTCATCATGTTTTCTGCAGTCAGTCCCTTGAATCATTGGCAGTAATGTAGCACAACCATTGGAAACTTCTCTGAGCTCTGAGTTAGTGTGTGGCGTCCAGTCTTTTGATGAGCCCATAGAACTTTTGCCTGAGGACAGATCAGATACACTCTGCATCCCTGATGCTGAGACATATTATACATGTTTTTATCTTCTAGGTAGTGCCAGGCAACAATTGTGTTTAGGGCATAAAGAATGCATAAAGAACACAATCTAGGATCTCCCTTATACCACTTTCTCTGGCATTTCCAAGATATAATTCTAAACAGACCCTGAAAACAAACTCTTGTGGTCATCTAATCTATGCCTGAATGAGTCTTTCTGATGTCTAAGACATAAATAAAAGTTTCTTAGTAAATATAGAGAAGAAATTTTCTTGCGTGCTGAGAATCTGCTAAGAAAGCCCATGCCAGATTTAAGAAAAGAGTTACTGACACAAGAGCTTGGACCAGTTGCCTGCATGTGGCTGTTCCATAACCAGTGATGGGGAGGGACATGGTACCGTTAAGTTAGGGGTCCCTGTCACTATGAGGGAAATATGCCAAAATAGGATCTCATCTCTTCAGCTGCAAAGAAATTGCTCAGGAATTATTTTCAGACAGTCCCATAGATGGTGGCATGAGAATGAGCAGCACTAGCCTGAGTGGTGTGGTGAGCAATCACGAGTCTGACTTTAATAGCGTCTTTTACTACCAAAGACGTGTCCAGCAGTCTAACAGGCAGCTCTCTAGCTTACTGCAGGTTCATATAATATTATCAACTTCATGAGCCCCTAGAACTGTAAATATGTCTTTCAGTCACGCAGTGCGAGTGTTGTTACTAATTCCTTAAGGTTTCTGCACTGAAAGTGTCATTTGGTTCTGGGGGTTTTCAAGGTGAAGACACACAAAAGCCCAGCACAGCGTGCCTGGCACCAAAACAGCCAGGAGTGGAGCTGGGGCAAGGGAAGGTGGATGATGACCATGGTAGGAAAAGCCCCATCAGTCTTTCCGTGCAAGAAGGACCACACAGCTTCACCCATTTTGCAAACAGCTGCAGTACTGTAAGTTGGTCAAGATCACAATTGAAGCAGAGCTCATTGTCCCTTTGGGTATCTCAAGAAGCGCAAGGAGTACAAACATGTACCTCTCCTGGGGTTACTGTCCTCTACGGATCAAACTAACTTGTGGAAATGCAAGTACTGGGAAGATCCAAGTAAAGAAACCAACAAGATACTCTGAATTTGCATCTTAAACATTTTTTCCATGCCATTTAAAAAATACAATGGAAGTCAAATTGGCAAATACCATCCACGTGCTACACTGCAAAATGACTGCCAGAGCACAATGTGAACATTACTTCTGGGCTGAATCAAGAGAGCGCATTAAAAAAATGCATAAGTGGAATACTGATACACATGAACTCAATCTTCTCTTACTATGGAATTAAAAAACTTATACCTGTAATTATGGCTTACCCCCATTACAAGCAGAGCTGCCACAGAACTGAACGCTGGCCAGCTTTGTACGTTGAGTTCAAAGCCAGTGTGATGTTGCCTTATTTTCTTACTAACATCATCTTTATCCTCTCTTGCCCTTCTCCTCAGTTAACAAGAGTTATGTACTGAAAGTGCTGAGATAAAGTAATGGTAAGGAGGATACCACAAAAGGTATTTGAAAAGCAGAAGTAATTTACTACATGTCTGCTTTGTTTTACTTCCTAAGCCTTCCTGTTGTGAAGGGAAATTCATCTTTTCTGGCAGACTCCAGCCTTTTTAGGCCTGAGAGCTCCCCAGGAGCTTTCGAGTGCAGGTAAATGGATGTGAGACTCAAGGAATACAGTAAAAGGAACATGGGATTAATGCTGGTTTTTGCTTTGGCTGTCATGTCTGACGTATAAGGAGAGTGCTGTCTCCTCGCTTGCAAGATGTATCTAGATGTAAAAAACACAAGGCTGAGTCCTCTCCTTGTTACTACGGGTCTGAAACGGCCATGAATGGAAAGGTCATGTTGCTGGTGAGGGAAGCATGTAGGATCTACACCCAGCAGAGTCTCCACGTGAGACAGATGTCAAGGGTGCTCCGAGCCCCAGTGGCCTGGGGTGGAAAAGCGTGGAGGAAGGACTGTGGATGGACCATAGGTGCAGCCTGGATTCTGCACGCAGCGGAGACCCCAAGAGTAGGCACAGGGGAAGCATCCACTGCCTAATCTAAATAGCACACAGAGTGGTTTTGTCCTCTTCTGTTCGCCTGCCAGTTTGCACATATGTTCTGAGTATACAGCCTGCCCTCCAAAGACCACTTACAGGGGCAATCACAGGGAAGCAAAGCAGGAAGAAAGTATCCAAAAAGGGAATTTGTTCAAGAGAAAAAAATGGAGACAGATGTAGAGCGACTAGTCACGGCTGGCGGTAAATAACCCTCTGCCTGGAGTGCTCTCTTTCTCTAAGAGGAGTTCACATATTCCATTTCATATTTCCTTTCTAGGAACTCAAATCTTTCTTTTCCTGGCATTTTTTCTTTTTTTCTCTCTCTTTTTTTTTTTTTTCTTTCCCCTCTATACTCTTTCCCTTCTGTATGGTCTAAAATCGTCTTCTAATTTTCCCTTTCTCTTCTATGTTGTGCTCTCTTTCAAGCATGGCATTTCTCCATTCTCCCTTCACACACAGACCTAATTTCCCTGCACTGTCCCAGGCAAGACCTCTCACTACAGCCCTCTCGCCGTCTCCGTGCCGCCAGCACTTCCCTCTGTCTCTACGTGTGCACGAGCACACGGGTGCTTCACACCCGCTCCTGCGTGAAGAGTCCCCACTTTTTCTCACGTGCACACCTCAGAATTAAGCAAATGCAACACAAAGAGAATATTCATCCTCTCGCTCCCATAAACCTGTCAAGGCACATAGGCCAAGAAGCTATCTCTGCATAAATCTAAATCTCCTGCGAGGAAGCAATCTACTCAAAGGCAATAAAGCCAAAGGATATATTATTATCTTTGGTGTGGATCCTACTGGGCTGGGAGGCTGGCTGCTGGCTCCTCTCTGAACTTCCCTTCCCAGCCAGAACAGCCATCCCACAGACAAGTCTAAGCTTCCTCTCCTTGGTCTGATTTCCTCCTCCCGTTGTTTGGCCGGTAACCCAAAGGACAGGGTTTAATTATGGAGTTTGGAAACCTGGCTTACGCTACTCTGGCAGCACAGGATAAAACTTCAGCCTGCCTTCCCAACCAGCATCATTCTGCACCGTTGATACCTGTGTTATCCCACGCAGCATAAAATGAATCCCAGGGAAAAAATGCCAAGTCAAACAAAAAGATGGTTTTAGTCTTTAAACTTCTACTGCAAATTTCCTTGAGAATAAACCCCAAACACTGAAGCTCAGAGATTATTGTATGTTAAAACTCTGCCATCATTTTCACTGTAAATTAAACAAACGGCAAGGCCTTTTTCTGGGCAGGAGAGACATCGGAAAGGATGGATCTGAAACAGGTCCAGGCTTCAAAGCTCTCCTCTTGGAGAGGAACGCTGCGGCAAGCCACCGGGTAACATGGGATGTTGACATCATTTGTACGGCTTTCAGATGACCAATATATTTTCTAGGCAGATGCCCCACTGAAGACGCATAAAACATTTTACATCTCTGGAGACAAAGCACCCACATCAAATACAAAGGGCCAGGTGTTAATATGGGACTCAGGTGTGATTTCTGAGGTAAGTCACGGCACTGTGCACAGACCACAGTGGGGATGTGTCCCTCAGGGGGGGAGCACCTCATTCCAGTGACATACCACTGTTTCCCTTCACTTCAGTCCTGTTTTGTCCTTGGCACTGATGAGCTGTGGCTCTTCAGATAATCTCTCTGCCAGCCCTGCTCTAGCAGTGACCCTGTTTTACAGAGAAGCTGAGGCAATGAATTCAGGGGACAGGCTGCTGGAAAGCCAGGGCAGAAGTACCAGGGTGGGGCTGTGTGGCTACAGCGCAGAGATGGTTTGCAAGTGCATCCCACGCAGGCAGGATAAAGCTCTTTTTCTTCCTCGCTGTGACAGTGATAGATAGCTTGGTGAGTCTGAGCTCTATCTAGTTGGTACCTGGCTTGAGTCCCTGATGTTGCAAGGTGATTTTCTGCCATTTTACAGGCAGGACTAAGCAGGATCTGGGATTTTTC
Source organism: Nycticryphes semicollaris (assembly GCA_013400055.1). Taxonomy (NCBI): domain Eukaryota; kingdom Metazoa; phylum Chordata; class Aves; order Charadriiformes; family Rostratulidae; genus Nycticryphes; species Nycticryphes semicollaris. The sequence goes on along the minus strand of VXBJ01000225.1, from coordinate 184,263 downwards.
TCTAGAAAGGGAGGAAGGTCATGAAGGAAGAACCTTCGCTTCTCTGCCTTGTTCTTGCCTTTCTGAGCACATCAGGGAGTTTGACATGGGCAGTTGTGCATCTTTATGATGGGCACCCTAGTGGTGCCAAGAGCGATGGAGGTGTTTTGGAGGTGTAAGGCTTTAGGTACTTCTCTTGTCCAGCTCAGCAATCCAGTGCCACCATCTAGTAAGGACTTGGATGAGACAAGAGGTAATGACCACATGTAGGGAAAACCACCAGAAGTGACAGCAAAATTAATAACCAACCTCTGGCTGTTGCACAAATGGAGAACATTTGTCATTAACAAAAAGTACCCCAAACTTTGGGGGGAGTTAGCCCCCAGTCTGACAATGATGTAGAAGCAGTGACCCAGTCAGCTTTTAGCCATCTGTGTCTGCAGAGCAGGTTGTGATCTCTCCCTTTCAATGGGCGCTGAGCTTTTGTTCGTGTTTTTGCCGCTCCATGAGCAGACTAGTTTAGTACAAGGTGAAGCTCTGCCTTACATCATCTGGAGCCTGGAGCTGATGGAGGAAACAGCCTCTGGTGTCTACTGAGCAGGACACCTCACTGAAAACACCAGAGCCCTGGGGACGGCGGCGGCAAGGCAGTCACGGGGAGCCTGGCACTTGTCTGCCTGCAGGTCCACCCTCTCCTCCTGCCAAAGTGCCACATCTGCAGTCAATAAGAGCCCACAAGCTGGCTCCTCCTCATTAGAGGAGAGAGGGCAGCTGGCAGGGGATCCTCCAAGGGCTCCCAGGCGCGGGAATCAGTCCCCTCCCAGTCTGGAATAGCCCAAATTTGGTGACTTTCTGGGCATGCTGTAAAGGACAGCTGTTTGACAGGGTCTCCAGAGAAAGCTGTGGGTATGTTTCCTACATGATGAAGGATATAGGTGGCTGGCCAAGTGCCCACAGAACTGATTTTAATGCTGTTCAGGTTGAATTTACTTTTCTGTGCTGTATAGTTCATTATACGCAATGCCCTGGACAAGCATGTGTTGTTTCAAAACAAACCAAAACCATACTATTTTAAATCCAAACAGATAAGAAAGAAAAAAAAATACCTATTGCAAAAGAACCTTTGGGCTGTTTAGAGGTCCTTACCCAAACACCAGGAGGCTGAAGATGAGAGCACTGCTCACCTTCATCTAACAAACAAGACTTCTCTAATTTTTATTGGCAATAAATATTGAATATTTAGCTGTAAGCAAAACCAAGGCATTAACTTCACCTCTGCATGTAGAACTGACCCAGACAAATATTTTCACTAGTATTAAGCACCCAGATGACCTCAAGATTAGTGATCAATGGACAGTTAGGTATGTAACATAACACAACCCAAAAGATGATCAACAAGAAAGATCACACACACAAATTAACTGAGAAAAGGCAGAAGAGCTGTTTTCTAAACCTTATAAAATGTCAAGCCCAGTGAGATCTATTTTGATATGAAGCCTCCAATCACACTTTGTGGTATTACAGAATAAACCAAATCCTTCTGTGAGTCTCTTAAAAGTCATTACCAAGTGAGCTCAAGTGTTGTACAATGCTTGAAAAGTCCTTCTACCTCATATAAATTTAGGGACATTTATTTAAACAGTACAACTGTAGGGCACAGCCCAGGCAGGTATTGCTTTTTGCTAAGTGATTGTCACCGCTACTCCAGAACTGAATCTGGATGTTTTGCAAGAAAAAGACTGCCTATCTTTTCCTGCATTATTTAAATACTTCAGATATTTGGCCAAAATACAGAAGTGACACACTATAGAAACATTCACAGCTGCAGGAGCAATGAAACCACTACAACATTTTCATTAGACTGACCTTTTCTCAGAAGTTACAAGATGTTTAGAATTGATCACCTTTCTACAGAGTGTTCAGTGTATTCTGACAACAAAACAGAGCGACTGGAGATGGTGTTCTCGGGCTCCTGAAAGCCATGGCTTACCTGGCTCCACTTCATGCCATCCACTTGACTGGCTGCCACTTCCTGGAGAACGCCCTTGGCTTGTATAAAACGGCTCCTCACCAGGACTGTCCATCTCATCCTCCACAGACTTGAGACGTTTTGTAGAGCTAAGAAAGGAAAAACACAGAGTCATAGAATCATAGAATGGTTCGGGTTGGAAGGGACCTTGAAGATCACTGAGTTCCAACTAATAAATACTATGCTTATGGAAAAGAACAGAGGCGCTTCTGTTGGGACATATCTTGCTAGTCCTGCCTAAGACTAACTCAGTTATGGAAACCCTAACAGACCTAGGGCCCTGAAAAGGGGAAGGTGTGAGTTCTGCACAGCCATCCTGCCCACCCAACTGCTCAGCATCCACTTTTGGTTTCTGATTTGCTTCGTTGCCAGTGCCTAAGCTTCAGTGAGACACTAAACAACCCCTCACAGAGTCCAGACTGAAATCCTAATCATGCATTATTTTAACTAGAAGACAGTTTAGCATTTAGACTTTTATAGATTAGGAAGTAGGACATTTTTCAAAGCACACAGAGGTCAATTAAAAGTCAAGAATTTAATTTGTATTGCGTGATTTTTGCAATATGGATGAATATGGTAATGACACCCACGACTTTTCACTGTCAGATTTTTCCACAGCTTACTCAGAAAGACAAATTGTTTATCAGTTCAAACGTGTATCTTAAATCTTTTAACTGTAGCCATTAAGTTAACCCAGACTTCATAAGAAGAAGGGCAGACAAGTGAATGATGGAAGAATCCATTCTTGGTTCAGATATTCACGGTATTGTACAAGTATAAGCATTTGACTCTACAGCTGTATGGCTCCAAGTATAAAAGGCCCCCAGCTGGTATCTCTGGCCAGTGTCAGTGCTAAAGGACTCCCTTTTGATATATCACACCTCCCTCGGCAAAGGCTCAGGAGACAGAAGAGCCCTTTCAGTGGTCTCTGGTGGCCCTTGACTCAGACTCCAGCAGTTTTGCAGGGAGAGGATCCCAAAGCCAAAGACACTCAGCTTGGCTCTATTTTCTTTAATGAGTTGTACAGACTGCGTGGGGACGTTACCGAGAATTGCTCTTCTAAGTACTTTTCCAAGGCTGGGTCAGCTCACTTTTTTTCACCAAATCTGTATTCTATTAAGACTTAAGGCATTCAAGAACAGGCTCCTCTGTGTAGGGGGAACGTATTTAACAGACATAAAATATTCCACTGCGATTTCTATTGGTTTAAAACTCGCCGCCGCCCCGCAGCTCCCCACCCGGAGCTCTGCGCAGGTAGGAGCTGGCGGGTATGCAAAATCGGTTGGTGAGAAACAGGAAGAATAATTTTTGTGGTATGCATGGAATGCAGGTTTGGCCATTCCTTAATTTAGAGAATTGTTATGTGTCAATAGGGGAAATTGTGTGCATACAATATAATTACCGCCTGATAATTCTGCTGAGTCTGTGTATTTAAGGAATACTTTTTTTTTTTTCTGACTGGGAACAGCCTAATGAGAGGAAAACAAACATATTACCAAGTTATTAACTACCCATGCTGTTTATAATTAGCTCCTTATCAGTGGTAGCTATTTGCAGAAGAATAGAAGAGCAACAACTGAGCTCTTAAGTAACATTAATAACCTCACTTTTTTGCTTCTGGAGTCACAAGTAAATTCTACCTGAGAATGCTGCTAATGATGAGCACTGTAGGGTACAGAGTTTACATGCAAAAGAGAAAGAGCACAAAGTTTTTAACTGATGTGTAATGGGAATTGTAGTCACCGAGCTTCATAATGTGCACATTAAGTGCAAGATGTAGAATGTTCTTCCAATCACTGCAAACTGTAACAAGCTACTGCTAAGAGCCTCTCTTCAAAGATATATATTTTTAAAATAAAAACTACAGCTATATTCAAACTATAGAGACTTTTTACATGTGCACTTTCTTACTGCAAAGCTGGTGGCACTGCAGACTGAGATAAAAACGTAAAAGAACCCTGCACTGGAGTTAGACTTTCTTGTCATGTCTTTGAAATAACTGATCTATTTTGGCTGTGGGGGAAAAAAAATCAATCTGGTTCCTTAATAGTGTTCAAGACTACTAGAGTGACTGGGTTTGTTTATAAATCTAATCTCATGGATGGTTTAAGTGAAAGGTAAAAAATAAAAAATATCCTTGTCTGATAGCTGGCATCTAAGCCAAAATCAAAATCAGACTGTTTAGTCATCTGCATTAGCAATTCAGTTTTTTAAAGGCTGAGTCTAGAAATTTAGGCTGAGTCTAAATTACAGAAATTTGGAATATAAATTTCTAAATGCTACATCAGAAGTAGAATGCATTCTAGGCCAAGGTCCTAAAATGATGTTAGTCTCACAGGTAACACTTGTTATGATCAAGAATGCATATATGTCTGTCTTAAGACTTTCCTGCCAGGACAAAGTGGCACATCTCAATTCTTTTCTGCCATAAGTGAAACTCCAACAATTCCAGTGGAACTTCTCCTGATATACTGAGATACAACCCAGAAGTTGTATGAGTCAATACAGCAGCTTTTCTTCAAAGCTTGTATGTCTAAAAAGAACTTTAACAGCAACCTAGTTCAACATTCAGCTCTGAATCTGAAACAGCTTCACATCTTGAGGCCCCCGAAGAGCTTGTCAAAGAATTTAATGGTTACTTTCCCAGATGAGTAATGATGCTGGCTTGGGTTTCCAAGTAACTTGGTATTAGGCAGAGATTAAATTACCTGGTAGAGGATGTGCTAGGTAAAGACCTCCTCATCGCTCCTGGGCTCATGCTGTAGTATGAAGAACTTTCCAAATCTGAGAGGGAGAAATTAGGGCCTGTTCCTGCAGCTATCGGTGCTGGGGAAACAAAAGAGATTGCAGTCAGTAAGTCATGTGAATAAGGCATGAATTGCACTTCAAAATCACTTTCTTCTTCCTCAGAAGTGTGTTTAGTTTCACGATGAGAACAGGTGGGATGTGGAAATTAGGAAATGCTAATGGTAACTGGCATTGCAATCAAGATGTAAATTTTATCAGGAATACAATGTTCCATGACAGAGACTCTTTCTTACATTCCTCCAAAGGTATTCTTTTTTTTCTGGAAAATTAAACAATGATGGGAAGACTTTCCTTAAGCACTGCCTTTCTGTTAATATCCTTCTAATATTTAATGAAACTTGTGGGTTCCACTTTTAGTACAGCATTGCATTTATTGGCAGAGTTACAAATAGGCAGCACCATCCCTGTAGTGTGCCTGGCATAATCTATAAGCAGTACGGGCAGGGAAATACACACCGCAGGACCTTTAGAATATACGTGATGCACATCCAGAAGCACAGAGGTTACAAGTGCTCCTTGGAGAAAGCACCAAAGCAGATGAGAGGCCTCAGTTCTTTTCTGCCTGCGAGCATCTGAGTTTTCCTCTGGCCTCTCCTCCAGCTAAATCAGAGCTAGAGACACATGACTCTGAAAAACTTTCACCCAGCACAGTTTGCTTCCACTGTTCGCCTCCCACTACCTTACCCAGCACCTAAGTTTTATTGCAAGGGATATGGATACCTTAACTTTCCCTGTCCTAGAGCCTTGGTTTTACATGAAGGATTATGAATTCCTACACACTCCGAAGTTTGCAGGCACAGGGCTATGGACTCCATGTGCCGTATTCTTCCGGGAATGGAATGGAGCAGATTAACATTAAAGCCAACAGATAACACATTTCACAAAAAAACCCCCACCCCACTATACGATACCACATCCACTCTCGCTGCTCCAGTGCCTTTTACAGGATAATGCAACTTTGGGAGCTGACAGTTACAGGTCGTGATTTTCTCTCCCATTTCAGAGACGTCTGAAAAAAGGACTTGCTGCACAATAAAATGCACGAGCTTGGCCTGGGATGTATTGTCTGAGAGCCCCGATTCACAGCCACAAAGGCGAAGCAGTCTCAGTGCCACACAAGGACGCGGAGCCAAGTTTAATCTTTGGTCTGAGAATCTGGCCCATTTTCAAACACGAAAAAATCTTTCCCTCCGATGGGGCAGGAGTGAGGAAATGAAGACGGGGTAGCTCCTATCACCCAGCGAACATGTCTGGGCTGAAATGCAGGCTGTAATGGGGTCAGTACTTCACCCCAAGTCTTAAGGAGCTCACGATGTCAGATTTGACAGAGGAATAATGTAGCTTTGCAGCTGCCTCATCATCCCCACAAGACAATTAGTTGTTGTTTGGCAAGGATCTTTTAAGAACGTCATTGAGACAGAAAGGGAACAGCCTGGATAGCCACGGAGTTTTAAAAGCACAGGACGGAAAATACACAACGCCATGAAAACTTGAGAGAATCTGGAATGATCATTAAAAGGAACAAAGTTGGGAAGTAATTTATGACGAGAACACTCAAATCCTTTGTTATCTTCTCTTAACTATCATACGCTTCCTGCACACTGGGTATATGAGAGGGTGTGTTAACAGAAAGAAAGAAAAATTAAGCTTAGTAAAATTAACTCCTTTTATCAATTTGTGCTTTCTGCAACAGTTTCCTGACAGCAGCTACAAGAGGCTGTAAAACTGATGAATTTGCATGGAAAAAGAAACCGGTGTAAGTAATTTGTGTAAAAGGTAACACGGACATGGACTGCTATAATTCAGACACCCTGCAGATAGCAGACTGCTGCAGTGTGAGCAGTTATGGGTTAGAAAAATGACCACACTGCAGTCAGTCTGACTTGAATGGAAATCAATCATAAAGGTACTCTCTGCAGCATCTACTCCACAGTTTTCAGCAACTTCCTTGCCAAACAGATTTGTGCTCTGCAAACCCTTTGCTGATCAATTCCTCTGCACCCTCTACCTACCAAAGCCTAACTTTCAGGTTAAGCATACTATTTTCCAAACAGGAACATAAAAAGGCAAGCACTAAATTAAAGCACTGTGGGTTGTTTTTTTTGGTTTTTTGTTTTTGTTTTTTTTTTTCTGAGGCATGATGATTTCCTAGGCATTGCAAGATTTATGAAACTGCTTTATTCCAAATAGATACGGAAGAAAAACTGGTATGTAGATAAGGCTTCTCTTCTTTCTCTCAACCCCTGCTCTGTTTATCACTTTCTCCCCAAAACCTGGACATTTCTGTTTCAACCCTGGAGCTGGCCCTATAGGAAAACGTGTATCTCCAGAGCAGGGGTGGGGTAGGAACAATGTATTGTTAACGCTGTGTAAACTCAGCACAAAGCAGTAAGGGCTAATCACATCGAAATTTCCGCCTGGGCAGCAAACATGAAGGATGCTGTGTTTTTCACAGGTCGAACCACCTTGCCATGCTCAGGAGCCTGTTTACAACCTGACGGTTAAAGAATGAAACCCACCTCTGATGTATTACACCAGCAGTTCTAAGCAGCAGAAGTTGAGGTGAAGTGCCTGGCTGGCCCAGGGTGGCCAGTACCTGAAGCCCCGTGGCAGCCCTTAGAATCACAGAACGGTTTACGTTGGAAGGGACCTTAAAGATCATCGAGTTTCAACCCCCCTGCCCTGGGCAGGGACACCTTCCACCAGACCAGGTTGCTCAAAGCCCCATTCAGCATAGTCTTGGTCACCTCCAGGGTTGGGGCAGTCACAACTTGTCTGGGCAACCTGTTCCTGTGTCTCATCACCCTCACAGCAAAGACTTTCTTCCTAATAGCTACCTTAGATCTCCCCTCTTTCAGTTAAAACTATTACCCCTCATTCTGTGGCTCCCCTCCTCGATGAAGAGTCCCTCCCCATCTCTCCTGTAGCCCCCTTTAAATATTGGAAGGCTGCTATAAGGTAGCCCCAGAGCCTTCTCTTCTCCAGGCTGAATAACCCCAACTCTCTCTACCTGTAAGGAGGAGCAAGAAGCCAAGGTCCTGCCACAATCAGCTCCAGAGCTGTGGCAAATGTTGCAGAGGGCAAAGCTGTTCTCAAATCCCTTCTGCCCGCCCAACGGTCTTTCACCAAAGGGTATTTCTACTTTTGCTCACAGGTACCCCATTTACTGCCCTAAAACACAGCAATGAGCTGGCTGCAGAGCCCACTCAGAGACTGTTGCGGTTCATGTTTTTCATCTGCATGGCAGAAGGTCACTTCCTTTTCTCAGCTGGAATTCGTTGAAGCTGTGTGTGTTTTCTGTCTCTGCTTCAGCCTTGGTGGAGCTGAGGAACACCTCGCACCTCCTGCGCTGGGCTTTGGAGCTCGCTGCCTGACATCTGCCTCCTCCTTTCTGTTCTCCAGTGCAACCGGCCACCAGTGTAGGCACACTGCAGCTACCCATCCAGGAGACATCTGAGCCCTCTCCACATGGCTTGTCACACTGCTTCAGTTGACTGACCACCTCACACAGGCCCAGAAAGGTGACAGGAAGGGAATACTTGCATTTATTTGCAGGATTCCCCACAAAGGCTGCAGCTCCAGAGAGGGAAGTGCAAAGGGATCAAAGCGGTGCAAACTGGCAAAACCCTGTCTAAATCAAACCTCTTCATTGCAGCATCTGACAACCCACCACACAACTTCCCTACGCTCCTATTCCTCTGGCCCCAAACGAAGCAGTGGCAGCGTGGCTGGGAAGGTCCCCTCCAGCACAGCTGGCTGTTACAGGCTGCAAACTGCAGAAACCCCAGGCAATGACACCAAAAAACCCACCATTTCCCACCTTCTAAGAAATGCTCTGCAGCAAAAGTGACCTTCTGATAGCTTGGGAACATCTCCCAAACAGGAAAGGATGTCAGAAATTGGAGCTGTGAGTCAAAACAATAGTCTCCACCTATACACTGGCACAGAGATGTCATCTGAGGCAGGGCTCTGACCTGGCAGGGGGTCGAGGAGGAAGGACCCCTCTTCCCCTTGCACCCATCCCACAGGCTTTCTCAGCAGCAAACTGATGCTGGCTTCAGCTCACATTTCAGCTGCTGGCACGACAAAATAATCTGGCACATGCTTAGCTTGCTCTGAGGAGCAGGAGGAGTTTGCCTGAAAGGAGGAGGAGAGGAGGAGGAGGAGGAGGAAGGTGGGTGCTTCTGAGCAGTGGGGCTGAGCTGCTCTCAGGGACATGGGGCAGCATCATCCCTGCTGCCAGCCTGCTCCCTCCCCTGCCAGCTTGTGAGCTCAGCTCTTCACCCGAAATGTCAAGAAAAATAACAGAAATTAACAAAAAGCCCTCTGACTTAACCCAATTGGAATATTTATTTTGAAAAATGTATTGAATTACAGAACAGGAAACCCACTAAATAAAACCAGCCAGGCTGGCACTTGTCTTCCTTGGAATACGGCGCTCTCTTTTAGTCCTTTTAGTCATGTTAATATTTAGTTTCTCTTTTTT
>VXBJ01000225.1:117574-174941 GCA_013400055.1 Nycticryphes semicollaris | reverse complement strand
TTCCCCCCCCCCCCATTTTTATGTATTTATTTTTACAAAGGGGCTGGGATGTGACTAAGATCATTCCATGTGTAACGCTGCAGCGAAGTGATAATGTGTTTAAGGTTAAATGGGAGAAACATGACATTTGACTAATAAACTTTTTCCTGTGTTGTGACTCCATAAACAAAGGGAAACACACAGCAGCGCTGCCGCTGCCGAGAGGAGAGGGCAGCCGGGTGGGTTGGTTTTTCTTCTTGCAAGGCCTTTGTTTCCTACACGCTGGATCTTTAGATTCAAAGAGGTTTTTGCCGAATACAACAGATATGAAATGTGTGATGTTCATTTTAAAATTACAAGTACAGCCTGCTATTGACCACCTAATTATGCTGAGTTCCATTTATAAACATAGCTAACCACTAAGTTTATAGAGACTTTTTGTGCTGCTTTAATAGGATATTGATCGAGAGCAAGGTTTGAGTGGACTGCCATTGAATTGTGTAATGGCATACAAAAGGCAAGGTCACGGCAACTGTTCACTCTACGCCTGCAGTCTATTTTTTATTATAATCTTTTTTTTTTTTCTTCCTCTCATACCCAAGCCCAAGCAGTGTGTTTGGGATAGCAGTGCTTTGCTAAGGAATACAGAGTATCTTTTTAAATGTTAATTTTTATGCTGCTGACTTTAACTACCATCACTGCTGTAATGCTTAGTATAGCAGAAAACATACAGGCTGCTGTTTAGAGGGACTTGTTTTATTATACCCTCACTTTCACACACGTGCTCTGTGTGGAGAAGACCCTCTTCTCCTCTCCCCACCTGCAGGAAGGCAGCAGCATCCTTCCCAGATCCACGGCAGGAGCCAGGGCACCCCATGCTTTGCCACAGGCAACCAACCAGTAGGTGCTGGGGCTGGCAGGACTTGCCCTGCAGTTCGTTTCAGGCTGTACCTGGCCACTGTGTGGAAGGAAGCTAGGTTTCCTGTGTGAGGAAGCTCGGTTTCCTCCGTCACAGCCATGCTCCATGCCTGGAGAGGTGGCAATTACTTTAATTTCTAGCACCTCATCCTTACAGCAAGGATGGCTTCAGCCCTGTGGCTAAAGCATCCGCTAGCCAAGCCTGGCAGCCTCCAAGCTTTTCAAAAGGCCTTGTCCTCGCAGGCACCTCTTCTTACCTGTGGAATTAGTGTAACTGTCTCAGGGATAATTAGCTGGACCGTTCCTGTGTTTATACAGGAGCAGTAAGCAACTGCCTGTGTGCTTGTGTTCTTGTGGTTTCACTGGCTCATGAGAAGGATTAGAAGTCACCCCACTTGCTCCCTGCTGCTCCTTCCCGCACACAGCTAAGGTCTTAAAACTCGAAGCGTGGCATTTTCAGTCCAGGGCGCAGTCAGAATTCCCTTGTTTATCAGCATGAAGAATGATGTCATTTTGACAAATAACACACCACAAAACAAATATGTTTGATTTGGCTCTAGCCAATGTTCATAAATCCTAAATCTTTCCTCACATCCTGGGCAGTGCAGTTTATCTGGCTGTTTGAAGGACCTCCAAGGGAGGAGATCTTCCCAGCAGCTCTCTGCACAAGACCACGTGGTGCTGTCTCAAAGCCAAGAGGGGAACAGCGTTCTCCATCCCTCTCTCCCTGTTCCAGCTTGCCGTGCCCTCCCCCAGCCTCTGCCAAGCGAATGGGACTGTAGACTTGGCACCACAAGCCACCCACTCCTCCACCGGCACCTTTTCCAGAGGATATCCTCTGGTGCCCTGCAGATAGCTGCACACAGCGAGCAGAACGTTTTCCTAACAAGGGTAGAGAGGGAGAAGGTTTTGCTTCGCCAACAGCTGGCTGTCGGTTGGCAAAACTCATATATCCCCAATGCTCCTGCTTCTGAGCTTTTCTGTTGTCAGCTCAAACCTCTCTAGAGATGGAGGGGTGAAGTTGCTGTTATCCCAAAGGGTGTCCCCAGCACCTGGGGTTGACTGATACCACTTAGAGTGGAGCTCAGACCCTTTGCCTGCTTCTCCTGTAGGAGAAGGGGACAGCCTGGTCTGCAACATCCACATCAGATGGGGTGGAGAGGGAACTGTTTTTCAGATGATCAGCTTTCTCTGTTTTACTTGGCTCTGCAAGATTCAGTGGCTGGGTAGCATTTCGAAGGAAAATCTGCATCTATGGGACTGAAGAAAGCAAGTTTCTGTTACCAAAACCGTCTAGACTTGTTCAATAGCTCACAGAAACTGTGATGATCAGCACTGATAGGTAAGACAGATAATGGTAACAGCTGACCTTTTGCTTGATTAATCCGTTGCCCAAATTTGCATGACGAAGACAACTGCCTATTACTTCAGACCCCTTGTCATGTGGACCTCTGGGAACTTTACTAAATAAACCTGCACATAATTGCTACCAACAAGATTTCCTAAGAGTAACTTTGGGTAACAGCAGCAAACCACAGGCCAGTTAAAACTGTGGGGAATCACTCATTTCCATCATCATACTATCACAAGCAAGTGTGGGAAGAGGCACAGATGATACCTCTTTGTAAAGCCAACACAGAGCACACTCAGGAAGAGACTAAACGTGAGGGCCCGCTATGGAGAGGCTTGGTCCTTCCCTAGCCACGGTGGCTTCTGAAGGAGCAAGGACTTTTTAGGAAGTAAAACCAAGAGAACGGACTGAGGGCGTTTTGATTACTCAAGCTACAGACTGTTAATTGCTGCCGGTGAGTCTGGATGATGGCTGTTCTTAAGCTGAGCTCCCCAGAATGACAGTAACGCATGGACTGGTCCCAGATCAAAACATGGGAATATGTAGACACCCCAGCAGGGGTTATGTTGAAAAGCACACTCTTTAAAAGACCTTTAATGCCAATTTAGGCAAAGATGCAGCAATTACTTTGTTGCTCTGCTATGTTAAATAATTCTTTTAATATTAGCATGCGAATTCATACTGACTTCGCTGGGAATTTGTTGTGAGACTCTACACTAAACATATCCTACTGGGTAGCCACGGCATGTCAGGCTGTGGGCTTCTCAGCCCTCGCAAAGTAAACAAGGTTACGGCTGGTCAGTACATGTCTGGGGCATCTCCAAGGAAAATCCAGGGTGCTATCAAAAGCAGTGTAGCTAAATCAGTTGCTGGCACTCTTCCCTCTGAGTCAGTTCTGAAGTGATATCCCGATATGCTTTGGGGACACTATTTTTGGTAGAGGTGCTGGCTTGTAGACAGGATATAAAACGGAGGTCCTGACCTCCCAGGATTATTAAAGAGCTCATGAAAAAGAGTGCAAACCCCTGTGTCTGCAATAGATAAAAGCTGAACCTTTTTATTTTGCCCACTAACACCTCCTTTCTTATTTCCGATAAAGTTCATGCCTGTCCTGCTCTTCCCATGTGCAGGTGCCCTGCCCTTGGAAGTGAAGCATCTCTGCGGCAAGCGGAGGGGACATCTGGGCCACCATTCATAGTTTGCAAAACATACCGAATGCTGGGATTTCAGATACACAACGCTTTTAGTTTAGTTGCAATAAAACACAATGGAAGATTAATAGACGTGAAACGTGACGCTCCTGAGGTCAAAGCCAAACTCTCGGGGAGGGTGAGACTGGGGCTGTGAAGGCTGAATTCCTGAACGGGAGAACTTTTCTAGCAGCTCTGTCCTGTGTGCACATGAAGCACGGCTGACAGAGTCCAGAGGCAGTTCTGCTGTGTAGGGCTCCTACAGTGAAGATAAGATTGTGGTGAAGTGGGATGCCTTGCAGAGGGGGAGGGTGAATCCTTTGGGCTTCAGAAGCCTTAGGCTGTCACACTGAAATAAAGTGACATAACATGGAGACGTTCAAAGACTGGTGATAACTTGGGGTTTGCCCACCATGCTGCTGGTACCAGTAAGTTAGAGTACACAACACAGTGAGTTAGAAGTCAAAGTCCCTATTTAAGCACCTCAGTCAGTGAACTGATTTGCAAGCGTGCTGAGTGCTCAGCAGCTCCTCCTGACTTCTGCGTCCTCTTAACTTTGTCCTTCGCACAAAATTCCCACCAGTGGTCAGGGAAGAAGACTCGGGAGAAATGTCTGCCTTAAACTTTTTCTCCCTCTCTCTCTCTCTGCAGGAGATATAACTGACATTGGCGTATCTCCATCACTTGCCATGCTTTCCTTCTAGCATCCTATTTTTGAATATAAAGCTGATTTACTAGCTTGTGCAAGTCTTTCCGAAAGAGGAAATAAAATGGGAAAATCCTTACAGAAACTCTGTGTTCTGACTCAAACCCACAGATTCTCTGCTAGGTTTGTGCCAGCTCGATTCCAGCCCCAGAAGGCCTTAAATTACACACTCAGAGCCAGTATATAAACACATATTCCTGCTATCTAGGAGAACCATTTTTTATCACTGACTGTGCTAAAGAGATTGGTTACAAACCCTATGGTTTTAAAAGGGCACGGAGATGAGTGGTTCACCTGGAGCAGTGGTAATTAGTGACAATGTGATGTTACTGCACAGCTCCACAGGAGCTCCAGAGAAGATCCCCAAAGGCCTGGTACCTACGGTCCTGGTTTACCAGTGGTCTCTCTGCAAGATAGTGTCCATACACCCTCCTTGGACTACCTGGGTTATGTCATAGCAAAATACAATCAATGCACCTCTGATCAATGGAACAGGGTGGTGACAGGTACTCTTAATTCACTGTTGTTAGTGAGTATTGACAAGCCTGTAATGATCAGGCTGCAGTGTGTCATTCATGCTGGGGGCATTAGCATTCTTTAAAGGTCAAAAAACAAATCCTTCTAGAAGACAGAATTCCATACAGTTAATGGAAAACACACCCCTTGCGAAGATGTTCGCCTCCGAACAACTGAGATTACCAAAGCTGAAGTTGGTACAGTTGTTGGCATTACTAACGAGTTCATTAACCTGTGGCTCTACAAACACATGTACACATGGCAGGGATGAACACAGCATGCAAAAGCGGCATAAGAAAATTTCCAGGCTTATGTGCACAGATCACGTCATTTCTAGAGGTCTGGTTAAAACACAGTCTTTGGATCCTGCAAGGGATCCACCGCATAAACTGATCTTTGTAAGCATTTATCTGCACTCTGGTACAGAGTCTGCCCATTTTCAGCTGGGTACTGGGTGAACTTATTGACTTGCACATGCAAGTTTGCAGCATTAAATTTGTTTTAGTTGTTTGGTTTTTTTTTTTAAATAATGCTATTTTATTTTCCTACTTTAAAAGATGTGGCACATAAACACTGGTGAGAAGCGGGGAGAAGAGACTCAGTTTTCAACACATTGTTTCTGAATTGGGGAAGGGGTGTGATAAGAATCAAAGAAAAATAAAGGATTGCAGAAACCACATAAACTGGCCACAAAACGATACTTACTTTGTGAGACTCTTACTAGCTCAGTCACACTGAAAACACCTGATGTGACAAAACTGTCCTGGAAGCCCAAATGTCCTACAAAACAAACAGAGTGAGAGAACTGCGATTAACTTTAAGCATTTAATGACAGTATTCTCAAATACTTTACTTTCATTTAGACTTAAAATGTGACATCTAATTTCCCACTTAGCAGTAATTATTGTTTATGTAGGTGGGTAACGAGTCATACAGCTATGTAGGCTGCTTTGTGGTTTCTATCTAGAGGTTAGGAAAGCTACCGTGACACATCAGTGGGGAGATTTTTACATGTTAAAGCGTCTCAACAGGAAATCTGAAACAAAAGAGGACTATTTTAATAAACGGTTACCTTGGATGACCCCTAATGACTTCACAATTGAAATGAAAATACTGTACCTAGGAAACAGACAGGACAGCTAAGTTCCATAATCGTTTTAAACATTATTCTCCAAAGAAACATCTGATCAGGATTATCTACCCATTCATTCAAACAAAACAAGATTTAAAGATGTACTCTTCATTTTCTAAGGTTACACTGGGGAAAGCTTAAATAGCAGTGGGTTAAAAAAATTAAAGTAATGCCCCACCACCACCACCAAAAAAAAATAAAATCCTAACATTTAAAATTAGCTTTCAAAAAGAAAAATAAATCTCTGCATAAGAAAAGTATTAACTTTGAGTTCTGGACTGTCTTTAGGAACCAGGGCATACGCTTGACACTCGCCTCTCTTGTGCAAGAAATGCCTCCACACTTGGTATCAAAATGTTATTACACTTTACATAACAGTATTTTGCTTCTTCTCTGAAAACATGCCTACCACCAAATGTTCATTTAATTTTCACGGGTATAATCAATTACAAAAGGAGCAGCTCTCGGGCTGTGACCCAGGGTAAGGGTGCGGAGTGGGGTACGGCGGTTCACGCGGGACCTATCTGGACTTCAATTAGAGGTCTGTGGTCAGTCGGCCACGCTGACCTCCTGCTTTTGAAATCAGGGTCAAAGGAGAAATCTCAGGATAAAGAGATTATTCAAAGAACTGTAAAGTCCTACTTGTCCAGAGGATAAGTGGCATACCTTTTTAGGTTGTCCTACTTAGAGTCACCGATTCCAGCGCACGCACACATATATTATTGAATGTTTTGCAGGGGCACCATCTGCTCCGTTGTTAATTGTTTGTCGGATTCAGCACAATTCCCCTATGTTTAGTATATTCTACCAAACCCTGTGCTCATTGGAGCAATACCTGTGCACTGTCCTACAGTGACCACAGCAACAGGACTAATGTGAGCTGGGTATTTGTTCTCCCGTCTTTCTTTCGGGATCTTTTAAAATCCCCAACACATCCCATTGCCATTCCTGCCTGCAGAATGGGAAGGAAAAGAAATACACCTTGTGTGCAGGACTGCAGAGGGTGACACGTCAGGGAAGGTGTGAGGGAAGGGTTTGGGAGAGATCTGGAGGGAGGTCAGCCGTTCAGCCCCAGCCAAGTCCTCAGCGAATTCTGCTCCGGCACAGAAGAACCTCCCTGTTTCTGTGCGGATCCTACTGTGCCAGATAAAGGCAGCCGCTAAACTAACAGACTTGAAACAAGTTTCTACATCAGGCATGTTTTTATACTTCAGCAATAATGATGAGTTTTCAAACTGTGTATATGTATATCTTTGGGCATCCTTGTGTATGTGTGTATACATATGTATTATGTACACAAACATATAAATATACACAAATCTGTCATGCTCCAGCTGTAGATAAATGTACTATAAAATATTGAAATTGATGCTGAAATTCAACACAAACAAATTCCTCAATCTGCAAACAAGGTTTTTATTTACATCAAGAGAATAAATTTTTCTCTACTTCAAATGAAAAAATGTTCTTACAAGGTTTTATTTTTCCTTATTTTCAAGTTAGAAATAGCTCTCAGATAATTGTAAATGCTTTTGCCTGATCTGCTTTATATTTTACCATAATAAAGGTGATGACTACATCATTCTGCTTTTTAGAAACAGTTGCTGGCCGTACACAACGTTTGTTCGTTGACAATTTCCCAAGTATTTTTAATATGAAGATCTACTTTTCATATGCTGCAGCAGACCTGCCTATTGAATTAAATGATCTGTGAATTAAAAATAATTCTCTTAGGTCTTCACTGAAACCACTCATGTGCCTAAAATTAAGCATATGCTTAAGTGCCTTGCTGGATCAGGGCCAGGGCGCTTACTACTCCGCAGAGCCCTTCGTAGGTCTATGCCATGTAACTCCTCATACTGTGCTCATCATGGCAGCATCTGAGCAACTTCCAGAAGCGCACTCAGCGATGCTATCAACATCTGCCACATGTGGGTTTTCCACCACACACCACACTGGCTCTGCTCCGGTGTCCACGTCCACCTGCATCTCCCTGGCAGGTTCTTATCTCGCTAAGAGTGAAGGTGAAATTTAAATATGGAAGTAAAAAACGAATCGCAGCCACGGTAGGATGTTTGGCTGATTTTTTTAAGGGATAATCTAGAGCCTTTTGTAATCATCCAATAAAACATGATTGTCACAGGGTTAAATGAGTTACCTTAACCTAGATAACACAGGTACAACCAGAAATGAAAGTGCCATAGAATGGTTTTAAATACATGAATAGACTCATAGTTGTGGATGCCTCATCCCTGGAGGGGTTCAAGGCCAGGCTGGATGGGGCTTGGAGCAACCCAGTCTGGTGGGAGGTGTCTCTTCCCACAGCAGGGGGTTGGAACTTGATGATCTTTAAGGTCCCCTCCAACTCTAACCATTCTATGATTCTATGACAGAATGGTTAGAGTGGGAAGGGATTTTACAGATCACTGAGTTTGAACCCCGTTGCCATGGGGCAACCTCCCACTAGACCAGCTCTTCAAGCTTTCAGGGTGCTGCAGGGCATGAGAAAAGTTGAACAGCCTGGGCCTGCTATGTCACGATTCTTATTTTGCTGGGCACACCTGAGCTGTGCCCGCACTTCGGTAGGAACATTTCTGATGCGTGGACATGTAACAGTAATCATTAAACAACAGCGTGCAACCAGAGTGATTAGATTTTCATCCTTCAGTACTGAAAATAAACATTTCACAAATGAAAGGTGAATTTCACAATTCTCCAATTTGCTATTTACTTATAAACATTAGGAAATCAGGGGCTCGTCTCGCCAATCATTAATAATATCCTGGTACCCATAAAAGCGATGCCCTTGGCTTACAGTTGTATCTCGAACGCGTTTCGATGCATGGCTACTCTGTGAATTCGCAGCTCAGGAGCACTCCATGAAAGTTTAAAGGTTTGCCTGGATGGGTCAGATTGCAAAATCCAGACTGTAGCTTTTGCTACAGTCATGCAGTAACAACCATGCACCAAAAAAATGGGAGAAGGAGGACAAAGCGGCTAGATATGTAAAAGAAGAATGCCTGGGATTGACAAAATATGCGAAATAAACATTTTGCACCTATTAACAGGGGTCAAAATGCAAAAATGCATCAATTTGGCTGTTCCACTTAATTCTGAATGAAAAAAAAAAATAGGTAAAGTCAAGCAATTACACATGCAGATGTTAGCATTAACGAGCTCCTTTTCTGAAAAGATGATTAAACTTCCTGAAAGCTTGCAAAATTTACTTTTCATATGGCACTTTACAGAAATATGTGCACTGTGATACTTTTGCTAAATATCCCAAAGATAGGACATTGAAATCACTGTATACGATCGGGTTATCTCCACAGCTTTGTATGACAGTCATATTTTGGTAGTAAAGCAGGTGTTCAAAATGAGGATGAGAGAATTTTTACTCACTTTATATATAAAAAAACCAAACCTAACAGAGCTCATCCACTGAAATCCCGGGTATAAATTAAGACACCTGGATAGCAAAGGCAGGCCCTGACTCAGCAAAGCAGTGAGAGCACGTGCTTAATTTTAATCACTTGCTTGATTAAAGCACATGCTTATTTGCCCTGCCAAATAAAGATGGGCTGACAAAGTTAAGCAAGCATTTAAATGTATTGTTAAATCATTGCCTCCAACCCAAGCCTAGGTCCAGGTAGGAGTTAGCTCATCACAGAAGACCTCACTTCGGCTCATGAGCATGATCGTTTTCTCCCCAAGGGGGGGAAAAACCCTTAAGCTAATAAGACCAGGTTGAAAAAGCAAGTCAAGATACTAACTAATAAATAATATGCTATTGCCCAGTCACAGGTTTGGTATAGCACACAAACACGATGCAACACTATCAGAAAAGTACCATGTGAAAAACATTGTTCCATAACTTGATGACTACTTTAATTGGGGAGAAAATTCATAATGCAATTTACATATTCTTCTTTAAGATCCCAGTAAAGAAGCCAGAAGAAAAGGCTTAAATTGCTGGAGCCTAATTCTGATTTCACAGAAGTTTTAAACAAGTCTTTCTACATTGATCAAACAAAGTTTCACCTAATTTTCTCCTAATTTACACTGGCAGAGGAGAAATCAGGATTAGGACGTGTTGTCTAATGCTATTTGTTTTGAATTATTAACCAAACATTCCTATTTCAATGAGTAAACGTGTACAAAGGCAACTAACCTTCGTCCTAAAATCCAGTTTACAGGGAGAGTATTGTCTGCTTTCCCAATTAATGCTGTAAAAAGGAGTCTCAGACGTTGAGCTACCAATCAAGAGCTTGTGTTGTAGCTTGAGAAAATCATGACTGATGTAATTACTTTTATGTAGAAAGTCTGAATATGGTCTATAGGTTAAAGTTCATGGGGTTATTGTTCCTTAATTGAATATCAGAAGATGTTTTCAAGGTGCTCAAGGTATTATTGTTATTTAATTAGCAGGCTTTCTTGTGTAGTCCAACTGTATTATTTTTCTTATAAAATAGTTAGATTGCACCATAAATATACATAAATATACAAGATTTCTAAACAGATATGCAGCTGTTTTCCTGAAATCCAAGCTTAAATAAAAATGGGCAAGAGTTACTCCTTCGAAGCTGAATATGTCCAAGTCCAGTTATTTCTCTTCCACTACAGTCCAAGTGACAATGTATTAAGCTTTGGAAAACAGCTTTCATTCCTTTTCAGTGTTTTGAAAATACACAGGTCCTCCACACCAGCACCAAAGCCATTTCTGAAGCCTTTTTTTCATGTTCAGCATCTCACTATACAGAGCCATCTTAAAACCTTAAAATAGTAATAATCAATTAGGGTCTCAAGCCTATTATCTTAACCAAATGCCTGATTAAAAGAAAAGCCCTCTCTGCTCAAAGTGCAACTTGATTCCTTTTGGGTTTATCCTCTATCTAGATAATCCCATGTTTCACAAACAATGCAGAGCAATAATATTGATCAGAAAACGAATGTCTGTATCACACAGCACACGCAGGTCTTGAGAGAGGGGATGTTATCAGAGGGAACCCGGATCACCCTGAGGACTCCCAAAAGATTAGCTTTTCCACGGCTTCACTGGCTGAGGAGGAGGGGGTCATAGAATTAGTCCTAATCTGCATTCTACAGCAAAATGGAAAGGACAGGATATGCCTGCTTCAGTCAAGACCTTCCTAACATTTACACTCTGCTTAATTGGAAAGTGAGTTTATTAAGCCTGGGCAGATGCAGCCCCGGCAGCCCCGGCACCACATTCCCTTTCAGAAACACCTCCCTCTGCACAGCCCCAGGCTCCTGCGAGCACCCTGGTGGTGTGGTGGGACCTCTCTTGGTGCATCTCTTTTCTGGGGAGTGTCCAGCACCAGGGTAAATGTGGGTGGCTGGGGAGGGGGGGAGCACCCCAGGCTGAGACCAGCCCTCCCCCCCCCAAGAGCTTGTTTCTACCTCACCCTTCCCATGACAAGAGAAATGAAGATCACCAAGAGATACTTGGTCACCACCTCATTCTGGAAATGGAAAGCATAGAGCCAAACTGAAATCGCACAGACCATCTATCCCAGCCCCAATACTCTGTACTGGGAGATGAGTGAATGTCTCCCCCATTTGGGTAGGAGACAGCCCGAGGGAGCGTACACAGCCCTGGATATTGCACGTAACTGTAATGAAACCTGCATTTATCAACAGACCCCAAGTACCGACCTCCAGAGCTGGCACAACGGCCTCATTTTAATTGCTTTGTACAAAATGCATTCCTCAAATTTGTAAGTGATAAACCTTTAATGGTAAATTATACCACATTTGTAATTCATGGACTTTTTATAGAAGAGTTAAGCAAGATATTATACATTAAAGGTGATACAGAAAGCTCTCCTGTTCCCTGACAAATGCTCCCACTTCTATTTCAGCTTGTTATTTCCAATTTAATTTTAATGCCACAGCTATAGCTCACCTTGGACAAATTACACATTTTCTTATGAAATAACTGCTGGGCCACATGTCACATACACCGTTATTCTCTCTGGCTTGCCTACCTGCCTTTGGCTGAGGTTTTAAGAAGCACTAGAACTTTCTTTGTGGCCCATAGCAGGATGGATTAGACCGTCCAGGGCATGTCGTGTTAGTACAATAGAGGAACACTTTTAAGACTTTAAAGTCATGTAATACAATTCTAGGCTGGATCTTTCTTGTTAAAAAAAGTAGAATGGGAGTGATTGAAAGAGAAAAGGGCCAATATTTGACAACAGAAATCAGCATAACCTCCTAACAGCGGCAGTCATGGATGACTGCCCTTTGACCCGGGGAGATTATGTGGGATTTCAATGACAACAGCTGGAAGTGAGCATGTGAGAATAGAGAACACAGATCTGAGGCCTCCTACAAAAGACTGCACAATCCCTGCCCAGATCTGAGTGTTGATTAGAAATTGTTTCCTGGTCCTGGCTTAATAGAGTGTGATAATGAAAGTTTTGTTAACCCTTCACAATATGCAAAAAACCACTGGTGAACGATTTGCCTTTTTGGGTTTTTAGCTACAAAAAAATGTCTGTGTGTAGCAGACAGTAAAATTGGGAAACACTGCTAGTTTTCATGGGGGCACTCTGATGTCAGTGCTCAAGCTCAGCTCTGTCTCCATATGGTGTGTATACGCCTGGATACGTGGTTAGGGGGAATCAACATCTGAAGGTGCTGGGAGGTGGCTCGGAGAAAGGACTCTCGTGTCTTCACCCAACCCACCATGATGGGCGTTCTCCAGAGGTGAATGAGAACAGAAATACACGTCACGCCTCACTGTGCATCGCCTTTCATACTCACGACACTTTATAATCTCTAATAATAATAATAATGCCTAATTATTATATCAATATGTGTCATATTGAGCTCCAGAGTCTGGGTTGCAAATGTGGACCAGAGCAAAGGTGTTATCAGGCAGGCTGTGTCACCAACAGTCTGATCCTGCATGGACCCACAGCAGCTTCAGCTCTTAGCTCATTTGGTATTTAAGTGCAGAGATAGTGGAATTAATGGCAACTTACTACCGTTAATGAACTGATAGTAGATCGGAATCAATCATGTCAGGATTTGTCCAAGTGGAGGGCACAAAGACAGTTCCTTTCTCTTGAAGACAAAGGTCTTCTTGAAGCATTGAAAGCCCTTCGAGTTTATGTTAAGGACCTTGTGCAATGGAAACCATTCCAAGATCTGGGATGTCATTTCCGATGACTCCTAACATTGTTGAGTACTTTTTGGTACTCATGTGCATGAGAAATCAGTTAAATACAGTTTTTTGATGTAACGATAAAAATTAGGAATTTCCCTCACTACCACATACCAAATTTGATAAATAAACTAACTGCATTAATATCGGTAGGGGCCTATAGCTGGAAAAACAACAGATGTCTTAAATTAGCATATTTCTTTTTCAGGTCCTCAATCCAAAAAGCAAATATTAAAGAAAAGAAGAAAAATCATTATAAATGGTCATACTTATTTGGCAGCTTATAAAAATAATGCGCTCCTCAAAAGCCTTTCGAAGTAAACGAGATGAAATCTACCCTAGGATAATCATTCTGGAATATTTATGGCATCCAACAATAAAAAGAGTAATAAAAAGAAAAGCCTGCCTCCCTGAAAATAATAATATGAAGGAGTTATTTATCTTCATATTTTCATATCAACCCTGGTTACAAGAGCAATGACAGCTGTGATCTCCAAGGTCTGTGGTGATATTGCCAGTTCGGCTTTGCAGTTCGAAGCACGACTCAATGTCCCAATGAGCCCAGAGAAACCACCCAGTTTTCCTGAGCCTCCCTGGGATGCTGCTGGCAGGGTGCTCCTGGGCTGCCAGCAATGGGGCACCCACCCACTCTCTCAGAAGAATGATAAATAGGGGCACTGGAGGAGGAGATGGATACGGGAAGGTGGGTACTGCTGCCCCTCTTCCTTCCCCCCTGCAAGGCCTTTGTGTAATGAAGGCTCCGATATCATGAGGCAGGCGTCACATTAACCTCAGGACCTCCCCTCCAGAGAGCTGAAAAAGCTCCTAAAAGGAACAATGTAAGGATAATTTCTTTTCAGCTGGTCAGTTTTTGGTGTCAGCATCATCTATCTGGTACAGTCCAAAACCATCAGTTTCTACAACTAGTTTATCCGGGGCCAATGGCACACGTTCCATCAACCATCCTTGCTCCTCTTACACCTCATCAAGTACCAACTCAAATTCTGCCTCCTGAATTTTGTCCATGGACTTCTAGAAAGCTGCTGGCAGGAAGGAAGAGCCAGTGCTGGGGCTTCACGCTGCAAGCGTGACACGTAGCCACGTTCTTGCCTTCACACCAAGGGAGCATGCCTCGGTACATGTAGAGTTTACTTGGGTTTACACTACTTCAAATCAAAATTTAGCTACAGTATTAATGCCATAAATATTATTGTTGATGCTGTGCGAAGAACATCAGTGTGAAAATAAATGTAAGGATATTTAAAAACTGGTGTGGAATACTTAGGTATTCAGACTAATCACGGACTGAAATAAGCACATTTGTTTCAAATCCTGTTTATAGCACTGCAGCTCCTCCCTCCTTTAAATCTTCCTCTTAACCATAGTGATGTTTATTGAATACCTGTCATTTCTCCAGCAGCATGTGCCAACAGTGGCTCACCAGTGCCAGGCTGCATGAAAACCCTTCTGTCTCCTATTCTCCAAGGGGCTCCCTTAGATCAACTACTCACCATACCCAATACACTGAAACCCATAAATTTGCAGATCCTGCAGTCAAAATTCTTAACAGGAAAGTGCACCCATTTTGCCCAGTGTAGCATACTGAAATATCACATGGTGAGAAGCATTTCTCACCATGTGTAAACTGTCAATTTGATTTGAAATTAAAATTTTTGATTAACATGAGCATTTCTGAGCCTCCCGCTGGCAGCAGCCCTATTGCTGAAAAGTGACATGATTTGTGACACACATGCTGTACAGAAGCCCCATGCCAGCAATTGTTAAACCCATTTTCATTCTGCTTTAATATGGTATGACAGTCAGGAAAATAATTTTAATATTTAGGAGAAAGAGGGTAAAGGCTTAAGGACCGAAGTCCTTTATGGGGGTGTAAAGCGGGATTAGAGCAGCATGAAAAAAAACGGCACGGAGGTCTCCCCGTCTCACAAGTCATGTCTCTTTTCAGCAACAGGGACCATCTGCAGGAGGCTAAGAAAGGTCCATGGTGAAGCACAAAGCCTTCTTTTAAATCCAGTTGATATTTCAAACCCAGCATGAGGTACTTTCCACCTATGAATGCCGAGATGCTTGGGCACGGGGAAACGCTTGCAACTTCAAGAACTAAACCCTCTCGTACAGGAGGTAGGATTTTCTGGTTTCTGCTGTGGTCTGTTATTTTCCCGTGTTGATTGTTTCCCCAGAGGTACCAGCGGTCCCTCGAGACGCTAACATTTATACCGTGAGTTACTTACGAAAGAGGAAAATTCTGTGACTATTAAGACTTTTAAGCCCAGGAATCTACCTCTTCATGGGGGTGGTGGGAGGGTTTTTTTGTCTCTTTAAGCAGCTACCAAGTGAACACAAGAAACGGGGCACTTTTGCGGCGACAGGTTTTAAGGCTACGAGACACGCAGGCAGAAGACAAAAGTTCAGTGGGGATTTTTATAAACGTAAGCCTGTGTCACTGTTGCAAGCTGCTGACTCAACTGTGTCACCTGCGTATTTCTCAGAGTGGATCATTTTTTTTCCAGTAACATCATGTTCTGAGGAAGTTTATCATGAAACAAGTATCGCGAACAGTCATTCTGAGCAGCAGAACAGCTTTGATAAGTGTCGACACGCAGCTGACTTTTCTTTGAGCTCCCAACGCTATTCATCACATTAAACACTCAGCTCTGCTGGACTCTCTGCTCCTAGGAAACACAGAGCGATGTCTAATTGCCATAATACAGCAAGTTTTAAAAGTGTAGTATTTTAAACATAATTTTAGGTGGTGAAATGAAATACCAGGATGATTCAGATGCCCTGGAAGTATTCAGTCCTGAACATAAAGCTGTGGGCTCATTTATGTTAATAACAGCGCTCGAGAATTCAATCTGCATGAAAAACACCATCCTCAATAAAGCCATGATATATAGTTATTAGATGTCTGCAGGTTCTTTTAAACAAGTCTTAAGTTTAAATAAGCCCTGTATGTAAATATCTAGTTTTAATTAGTATATTGCCAAGAAATTATACAACTAGACTCAGAGATGCTGTAATTATTTTAGGGTCTATAAAACCCTCCCTCGGTGGGTAGCTAAGTGGACCCTCCAAGGTTACTCTTCAGACAAGCTTGGAGCTGAACCGAGAGAGTCTGAAGGCCTGTGGACACAGAATTAGGGAGCTATAAAAAGAGGTGTTGGTGTAGAGGTTTTTTTTTAATTTACATGTTAGTTTATAGTTATAGGAATAACCCATGTATTAAGAGCAGAATTCTCCAGAAAAGCCCAGCGTCCAGAAGGAGCCAGTGAGGCCAGGGTCAGGCGAGGGCGGATGCTTTCCTTCCCTGGACACAAACCCCGGCGACTTCATCAGCTGTTTCCTCTCATCCTCCCTTCCTGGCACCCCTCTCTCTTCACACCAAGGCGCTCTTAAAAGCCTGAGGCTGGACACCATGATAATGGAAGCTGTGGAAATATCTGCTGAAGATTAGATAGTGTAAATGCGACGCAAAAATAAGGATGCTGGGCATGGAAGCTAAGTCACAAGGATCAGCCAGCTCCACCTTTCCCCACAGGCTTTCCTTTCCCTTCAGAGTTGCTTCTCACACCTTCTCTGCTGACACCACCAGTGAGCAAACTTTAATTCGCAATAAATCCCATGCAAATCGTGTTCCTCTGTTTACCTACTGTCCTTTCCATCATATTGCTTGGAGATTTTTCTCCAGAAGGCTGTTGCTCTTTTCTTTGTACAAAAAGATCATCTAACTTTGACAGGTTTCAGTCCCCAGAAGGCTGACTTCCACTAGGTTTACACATTAATTGTCCTTGGGGCTGGGGAAAGAAGGGACTTTCTACTAGTCACGGCATGACAACACAGGCACAGTCTGTCCTTGACTGTCCACATTACCAGGTTCATGAAGTTCAGCTGGGGCCAGTCTGAGAGATCCCAGCTTGGAAGATGAGGGGAACCTCATGAGCTTTTCTCCAGCAGCAATTGGGCTGTCTCACCTTGGGAGAGCAAGGTACCAAGGTGCTCTGGAATAAAGCTTTGATATACTGGTGGCAGAGAAGACAGAAAGGGATGGGTCTGGAAGCACAGTAATGCTTGTCTAGGGACATGTCAAGCTTGCCCAAGACCTAGAGCACAAAACTTGATGCTTACAGATGCAGATTAGGTCACTGTAAGCAAACACCATGTGCTCAGCAAGTCTGGGCTTGCAACTCTTGTCCAGACAGCAGAGTCTGTGTCATCCTCTCCATGGAGGCACTGCATACTGAGGGCTGGGAACTGAAGGGAACAAAGTGCCTCCGCTGAGCATAGAACCCTGGGTGGCCACCAAGTTTTGCACCAACTTCACCTGAGTTACACAGGCTCTCTCCAGAGAAGAACAAAAGGGTGGAATGACTAGAAAAGGCACTAATGAGTCTCCCCAAGGAACATGTCACCCCCTCATCTGCCTCTGACTGAGTCCACTGGGAGCGTGAAGATGCACAGGCAAAGTACTGCACACCCCTAGAAGAAACACAGCCCTCACTGGGTAATCCAGACTCTCCTGCCTCATAGTTCAGGCTCTGCCAGGTCTTTGCCTCCTCCAAGTATTGAGGAGGAAGCCCCATAGACTTATCAACTGACATCCCAAAGACACCTGGGGTTAGGCAGGCAACTGCACTTGCAGCCAGCGGTGGAGAACCCACAGTGTATTCATGGGTAATTCCCACAGCGAAGTCCCAAACCAGCAGCATAAATCCAGTGGGAAGAAACTGCTGGATGTGGAGACCAGCAGCAGAGCTCTGCATGATGACTAAGACTCTCTTTTCTGTTTTATTCTAAGTTTGTGTTTTGCAGGGCAGGATGCCCTGTCTACATTCTTTTACAGACTAAGAATGGACATTTATTAACAAGTGCTTGGGCGGACAGCCCAAAACTCTAGACTCCTGGCCTGGGACTGTATGACAGAGAGGGCCAGTGACCGCCGTTTGTGTTTACTGTACTTCTACAGACACATGTGGGTGTGATAGGGGCATTCACTTTCTCAGGTTCGGGCCAAGGTCAGGCCAGAACACAGACCAAATTTATTTTCTCTGTGTAATCTGCTCAGACTGTAGCCCAAAGAAGGCCCCCGAGTTCACTAATTGTTGAGTGTATCCTAAGGGACTCAAGATTAACAAGGTAAACAGAAGGGGCAGAGAGGGACTTTCTTAGTCCTTATCTAATTTCATGGGCTCATCCTATGTGCGGCAGACATGGTGGTTCCAGGGGAGGTGCTTCAAGGACCTGAGATGACAATGGTGGGATGTCTCGACCCAGGAGGCTGCCTCCAGCAACTTAGACACCATCCTGGTATGTGTAGAGGTGAGGACATAAGATGAATCTGTTGCTAGATCCTGGGTTGGTCAGCTGAGCCTATGCAGTCCTCTTTCCCTGGTAGAAGGCTTGCTTCTCTAGATCCTCTTACTCCTCCCCAGTCTTGTGTGGCACAGTGGTACACAGGGCTGCAGAAATGTGGCAGTGAGGTGCAGTGCTTAATTCAAATTCCCTATCTGCATATATTTGGGACAATCTGAAGATACCACAGGAGCTAGGACTTCAAGTCTAGGCCATGCTTAGCAGCCTGGTTCACCTGCCCTGTGACAGACTTGTTCTAACAGCACTCTGCTTGGAAACGATGAGACTTTGTACCGTGTCTGACTTTACATGAAAGGCAGGCCTTTGCTGATGAGCAGCAGTCAAGCAGGCAGAAAGAATGAAAATGGAAAAGGAATTCCACTCACAGGGACCTTTACATTAAACTAAAGCAACTCAGATAAAAAGGAAACCCATCCATTATGGTTTGTAACGCATAAACATCTATTTCTTCTCTATTCCTTTTCTTTTGCATTGCTGAAATACAGAAATAAAGGGAAAAAAAATGATGGATGGATTTTGGAAGACTCGGAGTTCAACTCAGGATGGATGTGATCCCAACATTTCAGATTCTTATCTCATCGTAATTGGAATAGCTGAACCTCTCTTGTCTGCAGAATTAGGCAAGAGATCCTGTGAGAATGGGCTCTTTTTCATAGCAGTTTAGTCCCCAGGCGCATAAAAGAATGAAAACAAGAAATGGAACAGAACATTTTTACTTTTGAATACTGGCTTCAGCTGGGTAGTTTAGAACAAAACTTCACTGGAAGAGTTGAGGAGGAAGTTCTTGCTGCCAGTATGCCCATCCCCAGACACATTCTTCCACAGAGCACATAAACACTTCTCTAAAACGATAATTTGTCTAGGAAACTCCCACTTTGTAGACTTCAAGAGAAAAACTAAATGGGAAGAAAGTACATGTGGACAGTGTCTATTCTTCTGCCCCAAAGAAATCCTTCACCCAGGTCACTGTGCAGTGTTAGATCCACCTTTGCTCTTGCAGCAAACTCTTTCTTTGTCTACTCTGGCTTTTCAGGATGAGCAGGAGAAGGATGAGTGACTTCCCTCAGCAGCAGAATCTCAGATCCAGAGTAATTACAGCATTAACCTGCAACATTTCAGTTTTAAACCTCCCCAAGGTTCAACAGAGAGAGAGATGAATTCCCAGAAGACCCAGTATCTCTGATGATTATAGAGGGAGAGTGAGGATTTTAGGTTCATAGCTGGTGCCTCATTTTAATGCCTAATGTTAGGTGGGATGAAATCCAAGCCTAAGAAGTCCATATATCATGTTAGCACAGTCCTGAGAGAAAATTTGCTTTCCTCACCCACAGCTTGCCGCAGGCAACCTCTCTTTAGATGCCTTTATCCTTCCATTTTTTAAAATACATATATATATATATATATATTTTTTTTTTAAATTCAGAAGATTGCAAAGGATGAGTATTGCTTGTGTTCCTGTCCTTCCTCTGGTTCATTTGCAGGAGGGAATAATGGTCTGTCACCAAGGTAAATTCATTACCCGGCAGATAATGCCACAGTGTTTCTGCTGCCCATTTCACAGTAAGACATTCTTTTTCAATGATGTTGCATCTCTGTTCTCGTGGGAACAGTTTACGGCTGACATAGCAATAGTAGTAATAACAACTTACATTTATATTGTACACGGGATGATCTTTACTTCTCTCTCCTTCTAACAGTGGACGCCCCTCTGTCCTATTGCAAATGCATCCTCCCTGGCCATGACAGACAGAAATCCAGATTCCCTAATACTGGCCTGCTTCATTCCTCAGCTTTTTGCTCAGACTATCAAATCCTCTCCAGACCCATTTATTATTGCTTCAAATTGAGCTGTGGGTCACAACCATACCGCTGCTCTGAGCTTTCCCTCACAAAAACCTGTGGGGTTTCCCTCCTGCCTCAAAACCACAGCTACCTCAGAGTCCATCAAGCTGCTGTCCATCCTCTCCTGCTTCTCATCTCTTCCCTTCCTCCCACAGCTCAAGCCACGGCATGCTCTGCTGTACGATAAAATTGGCTCCCCTCTATGCCATGGGGGACACGGCTAACTCTCTGCATTCTGCTACTGGAAATTTCCTGAAAGCGAGTTCCCGGATTTTTAAGGACTTTTGAGGTAGAACATGTGGGAAAATTGCAGGTGGTCTGCGCTGCAAAGCTGGTCAGGTGGGGACAACCCTCAAACACCAGCAGGTTTTCAGATGGGGATGCAGCTGTCAAAGAGCCTTCTGTTACAGATATGATTTTAAGAGTAAAGGAACAGAAGTAGAAAAATAAGAGGGACAGAGGTCTAGACTCACTGTGAGCGAGCTATGGAAGAAGTAAGAAGAAATGCCAGGGAAGGCTTTGGCCTGCCACGGTCTAAAGGATGCTCTTGGCATCCCTGTGCCTGGCTAACGGCTAGTAGGAAGCTGCTGGCCCATACCCTGGCACTGCACCACCAAAGCACAGCTTCTCCCTCTGTCACCCATCAGGCTGGGGCAGGGGGGTGACTGCTGGGGGGGTGACATGGCAGTGAGCCCATGGGAGGGCACACGGCAGCCAGGGGCTGGGGTGCTGGCCACGCGTTCCGCAAAGGCCAGAGATAGAGAACAAAAGTGTTTGTGTCCCCGGCAGCAGCCCTATCTTTTCCTCATGCCTCCTTTTACCAGTGACAAGAGCGAGGTGCCGGCTCCTCATCCCAGAGTGTGGCTCGCAGCGGATGCCCTTGCTTCAAGTAGGAGGGAGGGAGGGGGAGAGGTAATGATTAGAGACACTCTAAAATGATTACATTAATTGAATCTTATGAAAATGGAAAACAATGGCAGTGTGTAATAATAAAAACCCACTATAACCACGTACATCTCTTGTTTACTAGAAAGTGCTTCACTGACTCCAGATTTACTCCGGGGCACAGCAGGAAACTTTTCTCCTTTAAATTTAATCAGCCCTTTTTTCCATTTTTTTTCCTTTCAGAGGAAAATACCAGCTATCAGACCAGTGTTTCCCATGCACTCCTAAGACTCCTCAGTGCTGTGCCTGGAGGTGATAGTGTGAACTCACTCAAGAATGCGAAGGCATTTTATAAATCATTCGGTTTCAGCGGCGGGGGGGGGAGAAAGGGAGAAGGCAGAGGGATGATATAGTTTACAGCACATACTCGGCAGTAACTCCCAACTGTCAAACTTCAGCATTTTCTTCAGTTGCAACAGTGGTTAACAAAAAAAAAAATGTTAAGACAGCAGACATGAAATGCACATAGTAAGCAGCACGTTTAATCAACTGGCACCTTTCTGCCACCTCACCGCTAAAATCTATCCGGTCACTATCACAACCCAGAAAAAAAGTTGTATAACTGAAGATACTGCAGAAAAAGGAGGAGAAATGAATAACATGAACTGCTGTAAACAACTTGCGGCGTCCTTTGTGTGCCAGATAACAATAGCAGAGTTAAAGGAGTATGTTTACAAGTGTGGCTTGCTCCCCTCACCCTTCTCCTACCCCCTTTTGCCACACTCGCTACCTTGCTCCTGGGAAAATATTTGCGAACCATTGCAAATAAAAGTCTCCTTCTCACTTTCCAAGAAACGGATCTGGTATTTTTCCATTTCAGTCACACTAAGGCCAGGCTTCAGAGGGGATTTTATTCTTGCAGCCCTGTGAGCGTCACCCTAACCTTTCTTTCCATTTCCTATCTAGCAACTTTTGCAATTAATAAAACAGCATCTACAATTGAAAAATAGTATCTGATTAGCTATAGACCAGGCTTTTTCTAGAGCCTGGTCTTACCAAACTGACCTCCCTTGACAACAGCACCAGTCCAGCTTGCAACTTTGAGGAGCTGTGCACTGCTGTTCATGTGCGTCGCTTTGCTCATGGGCACAACTTGAGATGTACAAAATTCAGGCTACTTGGAAAGCACCTGAATAACCCATGAATCTGCAGTATACGCAGATACATAGATTTTTCCCTCAATGTGCAAACCAAGTATGAGTATGAAGGTTGGAATTTGACTGAAAATCACCTTCCACCTGTAAAAGCAGGTATGATTCATCCAGGCACTACACCACACACAGAAACCAGAGGAAGGTGTGAAATAACGATGTACGCTTCTTTCATGGTATATATGCATATTTGGAAAGGCCTAGAGTCAACAGAATACCTCCTGACTTGGTCAGGAAGTCAGAACAAAAGAACACATGAGCACGAGTGAGAAAGCACGATCCCTTATTGCAGCTCTTGGCGGTAGCCCCGAGCTACACTGACATTCACGGCCGAATGAACCAGGCTCTAGCTGAAGCAGCAGAGGTTTTGGTGCTGACAGTCCAAGATATGGTGAAGTGTCTAAGTAGGAGGAAAAAATATGCTTGGTTATGAAGGTCCAGGCTTGCTGGGACTCGAATAGTGGGAGATCTCTGATGCTCTGCGTGGACTTGAGCAGCAGAAAGATGTTCCCCCTCGGATGTGCCCCCTCCAGTCACTCCACCACCTCCAGCCCCTTCTACCTCCTGCAGCTCGCACAGCCAAACAGCCAACGTTTCACCAGCTCATCTGCAGAGCACAGCTCCCGCCGTGAGTTTGGAACTTCCAGTGGTTTGACCACAGAGGGCAAAATTTTGGCCAGGGAGTGCTTCCCATCGCCTGAGAGCAGCAGGGAGCCAGGCCGGATTTTGCCGTTGCTGTCTCTGAGTGCAGGGCTCCCACTCACTTCAACAGTTCGACTGGCACCGCTGCAAAGAGACACTACCTAAATAGATGTGAAGTAATGAATACTTGGGATAAGCGACTGATTTCAGAGTGTGCTTTTATCCACAGGCCCTGTATTTATAGTTCAAGCCTTTTCAATTAATACGCACACCCTAAAAGAATTAAACTACTAATTATCACATTTTACCGTGGTTCACAGAACTTTCATCAGATCTAGTAAATGAAATCACGAGTTCAGCAGAAGAAGCTTTACTGCGCCAAATTATGTCAAGGGTATATCATGTTGATAATAAAAGATCACTTGGTTGGAAGCCTAACCTAGAAGGTTGGGGAGGCGTAAGAAGTTCACATTTTGGATCATGCTGCTCTGGTGTGGGCGTTTTGTGTTTTTTTTTTCTTGGTTATTGTGGAAGGCAATTTCCCTGCAAGTAAAATTTTCCCTTTGTCTTACATTACAGGCATTAGGAAATTCTTATATCGAAAGACAAATAGACAGGTTTGGGGTTTTGTTTTGCAAGTTAGGCCTTGGCATCACATTCTCTTCCCACTAATAAACTCCCCTCTCTACTGGTCAGAAAATTAAAACGATGCCCATACCACAAATAAACTTCTTTCCCTAAGTGCCCAGCTTCTTGGTGGGCAAGCGTGGTATTCAAAAGCATCCTCCAGCCTGTGGTCTGCTCAGGCAGTAGCAATTACTCTGACGCAACACAACTCTCGGCTGTTAATTAAACAGCAAGTCTCTCAAGAAAACATACCAAAAAAACCCCCTGGCTGTAATGAAAATTGGAGATTGCTCAGAGCTCTAGCCGCCCTTCCCAGGACTACGAGAGGACTGGCTGAAGTTAGCACCAAGGAATCTCTTCACATGCAAAGGTGGGACACAGAAGGGGATGGTACAGGGACACAGCCCTGTGGTGGCTGCTTGCCCCCAGCCCAGCAATGCAGCGGAGGAGAGGGCAGCAAACTGGCACTGCTGTGGGGCAAAGAAAAGCCTTGGCCCTGCAAAGCAAGGGATGGAAAGTCACCTCATCGAGGCATGGGAGCTTCTTAGGAGGGGGCTCCTGGCCAGCCCATTTCTAAGCTGCCCTCTAGACGGCCCTTGCTGTTACCTTGTGGATAAATACACAGGGAAAGGAATGGAACAAAGTAACAAAATAAAAATATATTTTGAAATGACTTAGAATAATTGCAGCTGTATTTATGCACGTTATCCACTGGAAAGGTTCACTGCCTTTTTCCTGTACGCACATATGGAGAAATAAAAATATATACTCTAGCCACATTTTTATTTCTCCTTTCCTTTGCAGCATTCAGCCACTCCAAACGTAATGAACGTTTCATGTCTTTCAAGCACTGCTTTGTCATGCTATAAGCATTCATTTCATGCTTTGAATATTTCTTGTCATACTCGCCATGGACGAATTTTTTGTGGGAATGCTCTGCTTGTGAAGGTTAATGGTTAGCAGCAGTGAAAACTGGAGTCCTCTGTCAATCCCCAAGTCTCAAATGCTGCAGGTCACTGATGAGAAAGACTCTCCGCCTGGTCCCAGCAGAGGCTGCAGAACTGCCCCTGGTTGACGACCCGCGTATCTCGCCCTATTGACAGTCAACACCCTTGGCTGTTGCCATCGCAGGGTCCCCTCAAAGAGGGTGCCAGCTACTGATAAGCAGGCTAAATCCTGAGCCTAGCAGAGGACCTGCTAAATCCTGGAAATGGTGCAACTCTGCCTCACAATCTGAACCACAAACTCATTTGACTCTGAGCGGGATCTCCACGAAAACATGATAATGTAGGAAAAAATGGTGTTTTCTTTCCTAATTATTCAGAGGCTTCTTCATGACAGTCATGAAACTGGCTGGGAAATATAGCTGGATGTTGCGAAGTTTCAGTTCTAGACTATTATGATTAAAATACTGCATCTCTAATACTTGTTGGAATCTATCTGTAATGAAATAAGATGATAAAAATGCAAGGCTAAATCACACACAAGTTAAATTTATAACCAGACATATCTGCTTTTGTTTTCTTGGGAAATGCTGGCTCTCAGCACTGCCTACATGCACTTTGTCTCAGGGAGTGATGGAACGCAGGTTGGACCTCATCAGACCTTCATCAGCAGATGAGTCCTGCTAGAGTCAACAGCCAACCCTGTCCACCCTGCAGAAGACACCAGCCCCACCAGGGCACCCCTGCTGAGCCAGAGCCTTTCAAGTCTGGACAAAGTTCCCCATTGCTGTTCCCGGCAGACAACGTGATCTGCAAGGGTGCAAATCCATTTAGAATTTGGTCCTGGCAAGTTACAAAGGTGCAAACAAGCTGACATCACTAGGAGCTTTAACTTCAGCGCCAGCTATGAGATTCCTTATTGAAAATGCTNTTTTTTTCCAAGCTTTCTCTGAAGCAAAGTTAATTTTAGATTAGTCCCTCAGGCTGTGATAACTCCTCAGTGTTGCTCTGTAAACAAGAGAGGAGAGTCTTCTTGCATTTATAAGATTCTGATGCAAATGATCCCATGAACAAGAACACTAATAAAAGCTGCTGTTACTGTAATACCCTCTTTGCAATTGTAGCTGATAGAAAACTTTCTCCGTGAGGCTTGGTTATCAGCTTCAAATGAGGTGTTTCAGGAATGTTCATCATCTGAGACCATGGAGTTTCGAACAGCACCAGTTTCAGCGCCGTGTGCTCAGAGAACTGCTCCTGCCTGAGCGCTCCTCAGGTGGGAATTAAGGGGCCTGTCCAAGGACAGTTGTCCCTCCAGACACCTCAAGTCCCACTGCACTTGCAGCACCTCCTTGGTAGGTAAGTGTAAAGCTGATTGGCATCAAGGTTAGGCACAACTGAGAGTTGGATTCCACCTGAAGTAGCAGAGATGGGAGGTTAAGGCATGGCCTGAGGAGAAGGGATGGCCTCGAAAGACGGTAGGTTTCTACCAGTCAGATAAAAATCTGGCTGTTGAAGGAATGGGATGTCTCTCAGCTACCACTTAACTTACAAGGTGGCTGAGTGGTGGGGACAACCACAAACAGTTACATCTTCTGCCCATCTCAGCTTGAGAAGAGGGCTTGAACAGTGAACTCCGTCTGAGAAGAGTGCCGAACCCTCGGGCCAGGCGGGCACCGCTTCCACAGGCTGAAACAAGAATGCCAGGTTTTGGGACCCAAAAGAAAGCCTACAAAAAGGGGCTGGACTCTGCAGGCTGTTAGTTAAGGCAGAGAGGTCTTTCTAAAGCTGCTTTTGCCTTTTACCGGGTTGCAGATAATCCCCTCCTTCCTTGGAGCCAAAGCTGTATCGCGCCTGCCACGACCAGCCTTGCCGAGAGAAGAAGAAAAGGAAACTTCTCTTTGCATGTGTTCCCACTATTGCCTTCTCTTTCTCCCACGGCTTGAGGACCAGAATTTCTTCCTTTATGCTTTCAAGCATGGAAAAGTAAGCATATACTTAAACATTTTTTAAGGTTTAATACTCAAGTCCAGCCCTACTTAAGTAAAGAATTCAGAGATGATATTTACAAGTCCAGTGTAATTACTGCAGGGTTGAAAAACGAGTTCTGTGAGTTACGGTACATCATTGTTTTCTTTTTTTTTTTTTTTTAATGTTACAAAGAACAATGTGCCTTTCATTTCCTGCAGTGCTGTTAAGGTACTTGCAGCTCAAAGCAGCAAGAATACATTAAAAGTAAAAAGCATTTGGTCTGGGCATTAAACATTTTTATTTTTTAGATAAATGCCTCTCTCCCTCTGCAGAAATTGTTTGAGCAATGAATTTGGCACCCATTTGTAATCAGCTGTAATAATGAATGCTGCATTGCTCACTTGAAACGGGAGAACTTACCAACTTCTCTAAAAAGAATTTGCTAATCTACAATTAAAGTGGTGGTGCTACCAACTCGGAGTTATCAAATCACACCACCACATGCTCCAAGAGCCATCAGTTGCCTGTAGAAAATGACACAGCGTTCAGCTGCTTTCCCCGGCACACTTCGTGTGTACCTTTACGCTGCAGTTATTAATTCGCCAGGACGGCCACATCAAACGCAAACGTCGCCCTGGTGGATGTCTGACATCCATTTACTGACAGCAGTAACACGGCGCTGTACCCACAATCATTAACTACTTTGTGCTACACCCTCCTTGCCTTTCTCCGGAGTTAAAAACTCCCGCCGGAGCAGAGCAGGGTTTGACTTTTAGTATCCAACGAACCTCTGGAAGCTAGGCAGCACAAATACCCCCGCTTTGCAGGCAAAAAGACTGAAAAGTTTTCCTGCAGAAGTTTAAAATAATCCTACTTACAAAAAGAAAATCTACCCGATAGCCGTTGCCACGACTGAAAGAGAGAATAAAAGCCCTAGAGAGAGTCCAGGGCAGTGCTGAGCTGGGAATTCAGTTGTTCCTGATCCCCAGGCATGCAGTCACTTCACTACAGCAGACTAGCCATTTTGTTGCCCTCAGTTCACTGAAAACTAGTTTGTTTATAAAATACAACACCAAACCAGTGCATTTAACAAGCCTTTAAAATCAATAACCTTTTTTTTTCTTTTTTTTTTTTGATTGGGTGAATTGCAAAATCACTTTGCGGTGCCAACTGAAATGAAGCTTTTACATACCATTAGGCAACTACAAAAGTAGGGAATTTTCCACACGGGTGTTCCACCCAGCTGGTCAAAAAAAACCCCTCATTTGAGCAAAATATCAGGACATCGGAACACGCTCCTGCCTTTTGAACGAAGCTGCTGGTCTCTTTCATCATCCCTCCTGCAAATTTCCTCACCCAGATAACAAACAGAGAAATTCTGGGTTTTCTTCTTCTCTCCGAGAAGCTCTTTCCCATGCTAACGGTCTGGAGAGACAGCAGCCCCCTGCACACCATTTGGTTACACGTTAGCTTTACCCTGGGTTCCAGGACAAGACATCTGGACCTTGGACCATACATGCACGAACGAGCCCTGCCTCGCCTGCATGTTTGCTTTTCAGGACCATCACTCTGGATCTCTCTCTTTCTTACTAGGAAAAAAAAATAAAAAAATCTTAATTTTTCAGTCATGATCAGGTAAGTGACTGCCTGAAAACTCTTCTGGCTTAATAAAGGCTGAAGCAGAGTTGGTGCTAAAGTCACTACTGAGAGCAGGAGATGTCACCATCTTCTCTGTCTATGATGATTCTGCTCCAGAAAATGCAACTCTGAAGCCCATTAGAAAAAAGGAGTGGCTCTAAAAAAGGAAAGCTTTTTTTCCCATGAACTTCACTTTAATGAAGGTTAGACATACAGGCTTTTCAAAATAAGACATACAATTTAGAATGATAAATTAAAATCTCTAGTAGGAGGCCTTCTTTTTCAGGGCTGTATAGTTGACCCTTGTGAACCTACATTACTCAAGGTATGCAAAATATATGTGTATAATAAATAGCTCTTGAATTTATGGAGTGGAACAGAAAGGATATTAACAGGCAAGTAGAGAGGCTGTATAACCCTCACAAGGCCTTTAAAGATTTATTTTTTTAAAATGAAGGAATGTATGCATATAAAAGGTAGTACTTAATCGATACACTTCTTTGTGCCTTCCAGAAACACATGCAAAACTATTCCAAATCTGCCCTCAATCTGGTCATTCCGCTGTTAGCGGCACTGGGAATAAGATTATTCGCAATTCTGTTTTTCTTTGATTAAAAAAAAAAATAATTCCTCTCTGTGTGGCCTCATTCCCTCTCTCAGTAAAATCAATTACGAGACTCCCATTGACTCCAGAGGGATTTGGATCAGGCCCTGTGGAAGTGGGTCTACAGCAAGTGTAGAACAACGCAGTTAATATGATTTATTGTGTCCGTTTCTGTGCGTGCAGTTTTTCATTTTCTAAAGCCTGCAGTTTTGCTTTCATCCTCACGTTCAGCAGATAAGAGCTGCAGATCTGTGTTGATCTACACTGGGGGCTGGGGGCTGTGTGTGCTAAGGAACCAGCTCAGCGTCTGCCTGGGGGGGAGCAACCCCTTTAGGTCCACCAGACGGCTTGTGAAGGAAATCTCCCACACAAGGTGAGCACTCAGGAGGCTTCTGCTCTGGTGGGGGAAAGCACCCCTTAGTAAAAGTGAGAAAAAGAAAAATCCTTTTCCTGTTTATTGAAAAAAAAACAATAGAAAAAAGAAAAAGAAAAAAGTACCTTTTGCAGGTCACCAGTAAAGTTCCCAAGAATTCACTAAAAGCTTGTTTTACAAGGCAGACTCAGGCTCCAAATCAGAGCTATTTCATTTCACTAGGCTCTTACAGATTTTACATTATTAAACACTGACATTGCTGCTTTTCAGGGTGGTTGTTGAGTAAGAGCCTTCCTTAAGACTAAGAAACTGCAGGGTAAGAAGAACTGGGGTTTAATAGCTGTGAAAGAATATTATCTAAACACGAAATAATAACATGCTTGGTGCCTAATACATTCTAAATGAAAATATGATTTAATAAACATAGGCAACATATTCCCCACAAAAAAAAAAAAAAGCAGAATTGGCAGAACAAAAATCACAGTTTAGTCAGTTCTTCTCTTAACCTCGCAATCCTTTGGCTACGAATTAGAATTTCTGTGAACAGGATTGATAAGGGAAATGAAGACACTGTCTTTCAGAAAGAACAGAAATGTTTTAAGACGGTATGTTTCGAGATGAGCAGCACAAAATCTATCAAAATATGAAACCTTTCATATTGCAGTGGGAGGAAAATACAGGAACCCCAAAAGCCAAAATCTCACCGCCCCAGAGAACCTTATGTTCTGTGCCCTGTGATACAGGCTCATATTTTAAAGTTTTTTATGTACCTAAACCTGTTCTTCTTCCTTTAATTCTATCTGCCGTTTAAACCCTGACCCAAACGCAGCTTGCATGTGAATGCAGCCCTTCAAACTCACTCCCACTTGCAGCTTGCTTGGTTGCTAATAAAGTCCCTCCAAACACACCCTGATGACACGTACAGCTGTAGGGATGCACTGCAAAGGTCTGAAGCGAAACCAGGTAGTTACTCTGTGGAAGGGCAATCAACAGCTCCATTATTATTAAGGACAGTATTTCTACAGGAGATGGATTTAAATGCACCGAAAATGGTGACAGGTCGTAGAGACGCAAACCCCGCACCCAAATTCTTTGCCATGTAGACCCCAGGACAGCAGATCCCTCATCTACATTTAGGTCCTTTAAAAAACCAGCTGGTTATACATAAAAAAAGTCAAGAAAACCTAATAAAAATAATAATGATAATCACTTTCACTTTGGGCGACATTATTTCCAAGTCCTAAATATAAGTGGTAAAACTCAGTTGCCGGTGGGCCAACAAAAATTGTTGAGGTCTACCTTTCTTAAACATAAAAAGGCAAGGAAGCTGTTCCCTCACACACACTCTTAGCCTTTCACATACGACTCCCTACAGAAATTCCCTATTATTGAATGATTTTTTTTTTTTCCCCAGGCTGCTTTACAATGCGAGCCATTGATTCAGCAGAAGCCGTTGCTTCTACTTGAAAACTGTCCCAGTTCAAAGAATATTAGCGCTCCCGAAATGCACGGCCCTGCTGCTCCTTCCAAATGAGCTCAAGCCGCTGCCACCTGCGAACCTACAGAGAAGACGGAGGGCCAAGCTCTAGTAGAGCCTCCCTGCCCTGCTCACCCGGAGTATCCACAACCTTTAAAGCACGCCGATAAAAAAATATACAGACAACGCCGGTAGCACCTGTGTCAGCCCCGCAGCGGGGACCCGCCTGAGCAGCTGGTGCGTGTATAGGTGTGTGGTCCTGCCCTGAAACGGGGTGATGTTTTGGGGTCATCGCTGCCCGCTTTGTTGAGCAGATTTGTGCAGCAGAGAACGGGTCTGCAGAGACCTATTTCAAAGCAACTATTTAGTTTCGCGGGACTGAAATGATGGCTGGCCACCTACCCAAAGTTAGGGGCTCCCGTGTGTGGTGTGAGAGCATCAATAAACAAAATTAAAAGTTAAACCAAGTTAAAAGCACATAGATAAAAATGAAAGCGATGAAGCACACACCCCTAGGGGGTCGTGACTCATGGCCCAGGGACTGAAAGCCTTTGCTCTGGAGGAATAAGGATATGGGTTGCATACAGCAGGCTCTTTAATGGCATCTCCCTAATTAAAATTATTTTTAATGGGGGGGGAAAAAAAATAGTCTCTCTCCGTGACTGGAGAAATAAATGCCACCTTAGATTAGGGAAACAGTAGGATTTCAACTACGAGGAGAGTACACAACCTATGTGGAGCTATCCCATGTCAATTATCCTGAATAATCTTTTTATATTAGACATAGGAAAAAAAAAATCTTTATAAATATGGGCTGTTTTAATATCCCAAAGCAGGAGCAGCAGGTAAGAACTTACCATTTTCTGGCTGGTCCTTAATATCAGCTTCACTTGGCTGGCTGGGACTTTCAGATTGACTTGAATCTGAAAAACATAAAATACAGCCAAAAATTACAGGGTCTGCTGTGGAAAATAGATCAGAGGCGCCAGACTTCCTCAAAAGGCTGAGAGTACAAACTAAGGACAGGAGTGTTGCACTAGGACATGATAATGCAAAAGTCCCATGCAGAGGTCATATTTTTGCTAGGGGGGGGAAAAAAAAAACCTAAAAGGGGATTTTGTTTATGGCACTACACAGAGTGCTTGGTGTGTGCGTTACAGCATAAATTAAGCTTGGAGAATCCTTCTTTTTAGAGAAGGCACATTTAAACTTCTCTCCTACATGGTTTTGTTTTGTTTTTTATCCTGCAGCCTCTATGTTGTATACAAACCAGAGCCTTAATCCAACCCATAGTAAAGTCTCAAAACATATTTTCAGGCAGGCATAGAAAGGTAACTAAGCAACACTACGAAGTCGTGGAGATTGTTGGCTACGCATTCCTGGAACCAAATCTGCAAAACTGATAAAAGAGCCGATTTTCGTCGTACTTTCGCAAGTGGTTAGGGCACTGTGAGATCACCGAAAGGTACGGCGTCGCCCCTGATTTGCGATGGTATCAATGAGCCCAGACAGTGGGTGAAATGCTCTAGAACTTGCGCAAATAACAGGTCCTACAAACTCCCCGCTGACACTCGCCAACCGACCCAAGTTCTTTGCCTGAAACAAGAAAATGACCTATAAAAGGATACGTCTCAGTAAGAGTGTTTTGCCTTTTTTACACATTATGAACTCTACGTGAAGATGATTGGTCTTTGGTTCGAAAATTGTTCGTAGTAGAAGCTTTAGTCAAACAGTATTTTCCTCCTTAATTGTTTCTATCACCATGAACCGGGGGAAAAGATCCCTTTACCGATGTGGAAAAATATTTTCTAAAAAAATTCCCTCAAGTTTCTGTTCTCACAATTCATACAAATACAAAAAGATTTCTTTTCTTTTTGTTCTTTCCCCTCAGAAATTGCTCTGCAATTTATTGATCCCATTAAAAAAAAGAAAAGTTTTTGCTGTGAAGCAAAACTTGGGAAATGAAACCACTTGCTCCTGCATCAAAAACACGCCCAGTCGTGGAAAACCTATTTTCTGACTTCACCTTGACTCTGCAGAGTTTAGAATTAGCTGTCTGAAATTTGACCGCATTTCAGTGAGAAGTCAATGCAAGATCAAAAGGTCACGACACTTAACTGTGATTAAATTGAAAATCTTACTTCTATTGCAACAGAGTGATAACACCACCCCTTCTTTTTCTTTGAGGTATTAATAGCGCTGGAAGAAGCACTACTACTAGTGACCTTGGGTCAAGCAATGCTAATTTATTGCTTTAAAAAGGTTCCTTGCTTTTAAGCAAATGAAGATTTTAATTACCGGAGAGCACTATAAAGAAAATGCCTATTTTAAATATTCAAATTTTTTTTTTTTTACCTGCTGACTTTATGCATTAGGTATCATTCAGAAGCTTAGAGGACAATCTCGTATAAATTAAAAAAAAAAAAGTGCTCACAAACCAAAATTCGATAAATTTCAGGATATAAACATTCAGAATATTTAGCAAAGAAACCTTCAGTCCTGTTAATTCTACCTAAAATCAGTGGAATTCTCCTAAAAAGTGCTATGTTTCCCAGTGTGTCCAGAATCCATTTCCTCTCTTCTGCATTTATTATTTTTAATAATTTCTCCAATAAAGCTCAGTGAAAAAAATTATTCTCACTTCTGCAATTTTCTCTTAAATATTGATCTTGTGAATGATCTTTAACTGAAGCTCAAATCGGTGACAGCAGATAAGACTACCCCGTAACACGCACAAGGCTGTTACATTCCAAACGCTAGATTTTGGCAAGAAGTTTCATGTTTCCGACACCGCAAAGGTAGAAACAAAGGTAAAATATTAGGAATGTAAAATATTTAGTTAACATTCAAAGTCAACATTCAACGGATTTCATTTTACAGGGCAGGCATTAGGCTTTTGCTTATTTTTTAGGTTTTTCTCTTCCTCCAGCAAGCCATGGTTCAATCAGCGCTTGGGCTCTATGTTTAAAGTAGGGTCAGAATTCCACAAGAATTTATGTATTTGAAAAAGGCACTGCAGAAATACGGGGCTCAAAGCGTGTTTTGCTTTCAAAATTTGAAACAATCCAGGGAAGCAAGGCGAGGGAGGAGGGCTGGGTGGCAGCAGCAGGACCGTTGGCACCCTGGCTGCCCAGCACAGCCCTGCAGCCGGTGGGCAGCACGCACCGCCGGAGCTGCTCCTGGATTTTGGGAAACAAAAGTACTTTTGTTTGGGTTGAGTGCTGCTTTTCCAACACCAAGCCAGTGGCACAAGAGAGACTCCACTGGCCGTAGGACATTTGTTTGCACACTGAATCTTAACTTTCTTCTTTTATTACTCTGCCTAGTTGCGATAACATTTTTTTCCCAAATTCTGTTTTCCTGTAACCCACCCCTTCTGCTGAAATGAAAATATTAATTTCTTAAAAAGACAACAAAGGCTTAGAGCACTATTCCTCACGGAGAGGCACGGGGCAATAAAATGCAAGACGAGGCGGAATTAAAACCGATGCACGCTGCGGTAGAGAGATCTGGGGAGGCTACCGAAAACATGGACTGGGCAAGCGTATGCTCAGCATTGTTATGCAAGGTGGCATCTTGTGGAAACCCCAGATAAGAAGACTGAGTTAAGGCACTT
The DNA here is from genome assembly GCA_013400055.1 of Nycticryphes semicollaris. NCBI lineage: Eukaryota > Metazoa > Chordata > Aves > Charadriiformes > Rostratulidae > Nycticryphes > Nycticryphes semicollaris. Next base: position 140,739 of record VXBJ01000225.1, on the reverse strand, counting down.
AGCCAAAATGTTTATATGCAGAATTTTGCTTCCCTGACTTTATTCAGATGCCGCAGATGATCCGGTACATATAAATGTGCCGCCACATGGTTAAGGGATTGGCAAAATCAGAGCCGTTGTATTTTACAGTCTTGACTAGGACGAGAGAGAGCCTTGCTCAGGCTCCACCGCTCGCTCTCTGCTTTTTCAGCAGTTGGCAGTAACTCCTGTCGGGGCTTTTTGTGTTGTTTTGCACATGGAAACTTTGAAATTCCAGCTTTCTGAACGTTTTAGTGTTTTGCGGGCTCGGCTACGAGGGGAGGGGGATTGTCTGTCCTGCTGAGTCAGTTAGCCAAACAGGTGACCGGGGGAATAAATTAATTTTTGCCCATACATAATTGATATAAATGGAAGATCGTTTTCATAAGCATTTGCATTAAATCAATAAAATCACTTACTATAGAGCAGTTTAACAATTCATTTGATTTTCTCTTTTCTATATATTTGATAGCCACTCTGCAAAACAGTATACACTTTATGCCTATTTTCTTGAGCAACAACACTGCCAGTTAAATTCTACCACCTGCAATAATTAGAGCCATTGGAAAACATACAAAACAAAATATACAGTAGATGCGAGCCCCTCTTGAATCCACGGCCCCCTGCGGCAACCAGTTTCATTGGTGCCTTAAGCTAAGGCTGGTAGGAAGCCAAAGAATCTGTATATTACAATAAAGTGCATGTTATTAAGGGGAGGATTTAAATGATTTCAGATGGAGTTGGAAATATTATAGTGAGGAACCACTATTAAGATTGCTGATTTACAAAAAAAAAAAAATAATAAAATAATAAAAATCACCAAGGAATCTAGTTTTATATTTAAGGAAGCTTAACCTTGAATAGCACAATGGGTTTTATTTGGGGGCTTTTTTAGTTAAAGAAAAGTTAGTGCTTGGGATTTTTAACCCTGAACTAGCCAGAATTAGTGCGAGTATGTTCACTGGAAGCAAGGTTTCTGGACAAGAGAAGCCCAAGGGGATCTGGTATCAACTGTTATCATGAGGAACCAGGATAAAAAGCAAGTCGAAGGTATTTTACTCTCTACTTTCAAGAATGAACTATGATTAAGGGATAAAGAAATAAAAAACCAACCCCAAACCAACAAAACACACTAGTTTTTCCGAAGTAGCATTTCCTAGTACGTCTATTCTCTGTTCCTCTTTGGATCTGTTTCTTAAGCTCATGCTTCCCCAATGTGACCGAGGTGGCTACTCCCCAGACCCGGGTCTGCCCGATCTCAACCCGCAGAGCAGACGGGGACCTTCAGCTCCAGGATGGAAGCTCTGGGACTTTTCAATACGCAATTTTCCTCGTCAGCTGCAGCAGGAGCTCAGCCCCAGCCAGGCTGCACGACGGCTGCGTGGAAGCCGGGTTGGCGAGGCTGGAAGGGAGCGCTCCATTGTTTGGAAAGAATAAAACCTTCCCAGGAAAGTCTGGCCCGTGGACAGGACCAATGTCAACAGACTGACAATGTTGTTCTTTTTTGTAGACGGTGACACAGACGGTGAAGAGCTGTTACGCTCCTCCAACAACAAAAAAAGAGCCCGCTTCGAGTGCCATGGCACTTCCCCAGTGCTAAACCAGTCCATGGCTACCTGATGTGGGAGAAACGGGACACTTCCTTGGGCACTCGCACTTTCTCGACGTGCCGTGTTTTCCCGGGCGTGCAGGATCCAGCCTGGGGTGGCCCTGACCCACGTCTGCCCGGCTACGCAAACGGAATTAAGGGGCGTCCAGATGATTTTTTACCCATGTAGAGCAGAGCCAGCCCTTCGCCAGCCCCGGAGCCCTGGCTACCGGCTAACTCAGGTGCTGAGGCATCTATCCTTGGAACAGTAAAGGTGATCCCTGCGTAGAGGAAGAAAAAGAATAGCCGGCGATGCCAGATGAGCAAGGCTGCGCTGCCACTGCCCATGCTGAGCCGGCTCTGCAGCTAAAGAACACGGGGTCCCTCTCCTCCCCTGCCAGCCCAGCACCTCAGAGAAAGAACCGGTTACATTTTCCATTCCTATCATGTTTTAAGCAGGGGAGGGGGCAAAGAGGGGGGAAATACTGTATAATAAACTGACATATTTTATTCAAGTTTCAGAGTCCTATTTGTAATAAAAAATTTATATGGCTGGGTTGTGTTCATGCAATAAATTTTTCATCTATAATTTTGGGCATGGATTCTACCAAAGATATATATATGTTAAAAAAAAATTCTAAATCATGCTCCCTTATATACAGTCATACGTGGCGAGCTTAAGGGATTTACAAACAGAAACCAGCACCAGGACTGAGGCTTTTTTACACTCGCTTTCCCTTCATTTTACATTATAATATAACCACATAGAGATTGCTCCATATATGCTACAATTATTATTTACGGCGATTTTGGTGGCTACTACTATTTCTTGTAAGGAAGGCCTGGCTCTCCGTTTAACTCCAGCCGCCGCTTTCAAGTCAACTTTTATAGGGAGTTCAAAGTGCTTCATTATCATACACCTCACCGGCGCACATGTACATATCCCTACCAGATTTCCAGTTTTATTTTATCCCCCCCCAGTACAGGACGCCCCATCCCCGCAGCTCTCGAGCAAGGTTCTGTGGTGGTAAAATCCCTGCGGTGCCAGCCTGGTTTGGTGGTTTGGTTTTTTGGGGGTTTTTTTGTTGTTGTTGTTTTGTTTTTATGAGGCGAGGGCTCCTAATTCCTGTACACTGGGAAAAAGATTATCTTTGATAATGGAAATGTAAATCAAAGCTTGCTGTTGTTTATTCCAGACAGACATTTGTGTGTTAAGTCTGTTTATCAGGCAACACTTTGTCTAAGCCAGGAAGTAGTCAGCCTTTGTAACAAGATGTATGCAAATGATTTTCCCATGAGCCCTTGCCACAAAACTTTTGTGGCAAAAAAACCCTCCTTGTTACTTCACCAGTAAGACGCTCCTAAGCTACCCAGTAAGTAGACTAGCAACAAAACAGCTAGCTAGACTATGCTGATGAGTTTGAATGAGACCAAAACATGTGCCCGCAGTCTGTTGCTGGGTATTGTAAGCAGACTTTGTGTATTACATCTGTTTATCAGGCAACACTCTGTCTGCCCGGGCGCCTTTGTACCAAGGTAGATGCAAACAAAGATCCCCACAACTCCCTGCCTAACTTCTTTCCCCCCCCTCCTTCTTTCCTTTCCTCCTCCTAGGAAAGAAGAACGGGATCTTCACCCAGAGGGCTGCGAGACCCTAAAGCTGTATCAAAATGGTTTCATTTTAAATCAACTTTCTTTGTTCTCACAAGCCCATAAATGATTTACTGCTATCGTGTGATAGCCTAGAATGTGGGGAATCTGTCTATTCCCATATTCATTCCTTGATATTACAAACAAGTATTTGATTCACTTCTAAATGTTTGTTTTTAAAACAGTTTACAGCCTTTGATTCCTGCTTACTGATTCATTTCTGGAACATTTTCCATTTATTCCTTTGCAGTAGCAAACGTTAATTTCGACTTAATTCAAATTGTCATCAAAGGCTTCCTTAAGAAATCCCACAGCACAGATTTTATTTGTTATAATAAAATATTCTTAAAGTAAACATCATGCGACTGTCTTTTTTTTTTTTTTTTAATTCCAAGAGATACAAAAATCCCTTGCCCAAAGGATTCAAATTGGTTCAGCCCTTTTTCCTAGACAAAATAAACACTTTAGGACTTTACTTGTTTGTATTCTCCTCAGTGGTGCTGTATGCATCACCAGCTAAAAACAAAGAAACTTTTAGCTGCTCAGACAAAATGCAGAAGCTCCCCAAACAACGAAGCGGGGGGGTGGGGGGTGGGGAGGCATTCAGAAAGTCTGACAGTCCATTCAATATAGGGATGATGGCCATAATGCATCCAGGGTCCCCTTGCTAATTAAATATGCATTGGCACAGTTTTGATCGATGCAAGCCATGGATCAGATGACACACCTGCAAAATCTTGAGCCCAGAGCTCCCAGGAAAAGGAAAATACAGGCTGTCTCCTTATCTTTGTTTTCAAAGGCTCTCAATTTCTGTGCTTAGATATCTAATTTAATTCTCTCACCCCTCAGCAAACTGGATTAGGAAAGTCAATACTGCCATTGTGCATCGACAGGAACACACAGCTTTCCTTTTATTCAATTTAGCCATGACCTTTAGACAAAGATAATGACAACTGTCTAAAAGTAAGGTAAGGCCTTAAGGAAGACCCTGCAGCGGGGCCCCTCTTGCTCTCCGCGGCTCCTCCGCCCGGGAAGAGCCCACCAGACATGGAGCAAATTCAAAAATACATATTTTTTTTTTCCTCCCCAGATGGCGATGACCAGCTTGGTGGCGCGGGCACCCTTGGCTGTGAAGGGCTGTGTCCCATGCCGAGGAGCTGGGACACCTCGCCGCCGGCATGGGATGGTGGCCGGACCGCGGCGAGTCATTTGCTCAGAGGTGGCAACCTCTCCGGAGCGAGCACGCCTGCCAAGAGCAAGCGCCAAGCCCTTGCACGAAGAGGGACTGCGCCATCCTATTTTTTCCTGAGAAAAACAGGGAAACGGTGAAACGGACGGGTCAGGCAAGTGTCGGCGGTAGCGCTGGTTTCTCATTTCTGGCTCCGATACTCGGGGAGGATTGTCATCCTAGAGCGACGTGCACGGCGTGGAGAGCCGCACGCAACCCGGCATCGCTGCGGCAGGAGGAGGAACCGGCACGAGGATTTTCCTGGAGCTGAGCTGAAGCCAATGGAAATGACATTACTTGCCGATAGGTCTCGCATCAGTATTTTTACCAGCCTTCCTAGGTTAGATAGCATCTCCCTAATACATCTGGAAGGAAAGGACAGAGAACACGCTCCAAGCTAACGAACAGCTATCAGGCTGTAATCCACTTTGGTACCTACAGATACAGGTTGTACCTGAATCAGTGATTTAGGCATATAAAAATTCATATTCATTGAGCAGCCACAAAATGTTAGCTTCCATGCCGCACAATGTTTTAATTCTGCAGTATTTTTTTTAGCTGCATTTAAAAATACACTTGGCATTTCTAGCTGTGGACCAATATTTTTCTCATGTCTTTTTATACAGATTTGGAGGGAAAGATATTTGTAATGGAAAAAAAACATGTGCAAAGTTGGATTGCTAAGTTTCTGTAATCTTGGGAAATAAAAAAAGGCAGCCTATGTAAGAGCTACAAGAAACCATATGGATCAACAAGAGCTGCCCTCGTATCCCTGGGAAATATAAATTAACCTACATTTCATCACCATAAACCCCAAAATAAAAAATCTAATTAGAGCCTCTACCCTCAGATTCACTTCTAGAAAATTTGCTTATCCCCCTCACAAAATGATTTACAGTACTTACATCCATTTCTTCAGAGTGATTTAAATTTATTGAATCATTTCAATTTTTAGAGAGCTTCCATTTGGATCTGTATGGGTTTCTAGACATATGCAGTGCTCAGTTATTTAAAATTAATTGCAGTACAATAATTTTAAATTGCTTCACACTATACGAATCTCAAGTGCTTTGAAATATTTGAACCATTCTATTTAGAAGCCATCAAACTTCTGAGCACATGCATCAAAGAGTTGTTTTAAAAGCCGAAGGGCTGTACTGATGATCCCAAAGTGCAGGTGAGCGAGGCTCCGGGCATGCTCAGTGCACACGGATCTGAATTTATAGAACTATTCAACAAATTTTGCCCGAATGTCAATCTTTAATTAACAAAAACGGATTCTGCAATAATTTCAAACCACTAAAAAATTTCTAAAACTAGAAAAGCGCTGTTATAAAATAATGGCATACATTAAAACTATTATTACTTCTAATGTATATTTATAGAACACCCTTTTATCCTGGAAATTAAAACATCTTATTAACATTAAACTAAGCTTTACAACACCTCTGTGGGAAAGGTGAGCATAACTATGCCCGCTTTATGCAGGGATGGAGAAGGCACATAGAGGTTAAGTGATTTACCTTCAGAGGCACAGTTACTAAAAGGAGTAAAAAGCACAGGACTGGGCTCTCAAGCCACTGCTTTAGCTAATAAAGCATCATTCCCACCACTACAGCCATTACAACGGCAACGGCAGCACCCGCTTAGGAAGCCCTGAATATAGAAAATTACTTGGTAGACTGGATCCAAAGTCACCTGGAAGGGATATTTCCAGTCACCCTTAGGTTCCATTCCGCTCACCTATTTTTTTTTTTTTTTCTCATTAGGTATTTTGGGAAAGAAGAAATAATTTCTCCATTCCTCTCTGGAGCATTTTTGAACTCGATTTAACAATAACAACAACAGTATTTAGAGTGACTAAATAGCTGGTGTTGTAATGCCAGATTTCACGTATAAAGGCACGGGAAGAGGAAACTGTGTGATGAGCAGATCTGGAAGCTTTGGTCAATGTCTCCAGGTCTGCTTCTATGCAATTTTACGCTGGTGAGTAAACCAACATCAGCAAAGCAGGATTATGTCCACCATATGGTGAGACTCCATTGGCGGTAGTACAGTCACCCAATTAATCTCTATCCCCCGCCATCCCCTTGTTATTTATTTATTGTGACAAACTCATCCTTATGGGACCCAAGGCAGGGAGCTGCATATTCCCAGGCTATTCCCATCAGTGCCCATCCTCATTCTTTATCCGCGCTGCCCAAGCAGTAGCTGGCGGTCTGGTACCTCTCCTCTGGCCAAGACGCACGGTGCTACAAGGTCACGACCAAGGAGGCTCTCTAGATTTTTCCCCTCGCAGACAGGAACAGAGAATTATTCAAACCTGCTCTCCATCAAGAAGCTAAATAAAACCCTCTCCCTGACAATGAGCACAGCCTTCTTCAACCTCTTTCCAAAGCTCACCATTTTAACATTACACACAAATAACCACCAGTGTGTTCATAGATTTCAGCCCGTGCCTCTTGCTAAGATCTCTCCGCAGCCGGAGCTGTTCAAGACGTCCTCAGCCAGCAAAAACAAAGAAAAACCCACACCACATCAACAAACTGGCCAAAATCCCTGACCTGCTCCTCCTTTTTCAACCTCTCCCGCTTCTCTCTCCCCTAAAGGGCAGGTGTAAAATTTTCATATGATTAACCGAAAATTCAAGCAGGAATCTATACATCAAACACAATAAATACTTAAAAAGAACTCTTAGAATGGGCCCGTTTTCCCTACTAAGGGTTAGTCTATATGACACAGGGATGTTGATAATAAAAGGATGTGTGATTATTTAAGGAATAAACAAAATGTGAACTAATATTCCCTGGAGTTTTTGTCAGTAACAGGTTAATATCAAGTTATAAATGGGCAATCTGAAGAAAGTTTAAGTACTATTTTTTATTTTGTGGACCTACACTAACAGCCCTGTTTTCACAACTCTCTCTCATTTTGAGGTACCTGACACCTTCCCTCTTGGTTCCCGTATCAGTCCCTCTTAAGTACATATTTGTTTGTAGTGGCTGATTTTATTTTTTTCTTTGTATTTTTTCCTGGCAGTTGTCTTTTCCTTGTTCTGTGCACTCTGAGGAGTTCAACGTGGCATGTGAAAAATTTCAGGTTTTCTTAAGCTTTATGCAAAATTAAACTGCTGGCAAAAATACATAGATGTATACAATTATACAGCAGAAAAAGCTGCTCGATAGTTCCCTTTCCTCCCTCCCTCCCTGCCTTCCTCTCTCTTGCCTTCCTTTTTTTTGGAAAATAACTGTAGAAATATTGCCACCAGCCCAAAGCCTTTCTCCAACTGAAAAGTCAGAGGATTTTGCACACAAAGAATTGCCACTGATTGCCGCTCCGTGGATATGTTTCTACTCTCACAATATTGTAGACTGCGAGGAAGAACGGAGAATTACCATAAAAATCAGGACGTGTTTTGTTGCATCAGTATCATGTTGGCATCAACACCACAGACTCGGGCAGGAAAAAAAGCAGCCTTTTGGTAGGCAGCCTACTTGTTCTGTGTTTCTGCTGTGTTTGTAAGCCACACAAGTGGAAGATAAAGTTAAAACTCAGGGAGAAGTAACATTCTGCAGGCTCAGTATGGAGCCACCACACCGAGTTGCAGCAAAATCCAAGGTATGATGGCCATAAATTATGGAGAAATGGAACTGTATCTACCTCTCAAAGGACAGTGGATCATTACAAATACATGAAAGAGCTGGGTGCATGTATATATAAGGTAGGATTCCCTCACACACACAAACACATTGAAAAAGATTAAGCTAAATGTGTTGACTCTGAAAGTACAACCTAAAATCCATTTTCACTTGGTCCCAGTGCTGCAAAACTAAATTTTAAAGCAGAAAATTAAACCCAGACAAGTCCAGAGCTCTCAAAACCCGTAACTACAGCGTGTAGGCAAAATTTTAATCAAACTTTTAAAGCCATGGTTATGATCTGATGAACAGACAGCTTGACTTGATTACATTTTTAAGTTTCAGTTTCTATTTCTGTTTTAAGATGAAAAAGATCATAGAGTGTCAGAAATTTGAATACTGAATAGCAAAAGCTCTTGCAGGTTTAGAAAGCATATAGAAAAGCTGGCAAAAGAAAACGCTATTCCATTGCCACCATCTGCTTTCTGGCATATTGAAGAAACTTTACTAACAGCAACATTTTCTTGCATTAGAATATCTGCTAATTAGTTTTGTTGTAATTTTTTTTTTTTTTAAATTACCTTTTACACAGAAGGCAAATAGCCAGTTTTTTTGGCTGGCTACACCTTACACCACGCCTGATAACATTTTCACATGAAGTTCAGTTTACCTCACGTTTTTTTCTATCAAAATCCTATCTTTAGGGTAGCCAAAGCCTGCAAAAACTTTGCCTTGCTGAGACTAAAGAAAAAAACATCAAACATACGAAGTGTTAAAAATCGCTGAATAACTCAAAGGGAAAAAGATAATTTTGAAGGCGTTTTGGCTGAAATCTATTTTCCTTTGAATTGCATGAGTGTTTTAAAATGTTAAAAACACTACAGAGTGCCTAATGAATGTAAAAGAATGATAAAGAGTATGGGTCCAGTTATCAGTGATGTGCCTAAAACAAAATAATTTTGGACAGTCTGCCATGCAAATATTGACTAAAATGTCATAAATAATGTCTGCAACAAAGGGAATCCTGCAAAGGAATATTCTGTTGGACTTAATGCATTGTAGAGTGTGCCTTTTAGCAAGCGGTACGTTTAGAGAGCCTGAAAACTTCAGCTGGACAAAAAAAAAGCTAAAATTTCCCAGATAAAAATATTACTAATGCTTTTTTTTTTTCCCCCAGAAACAGACCTTCTGAAAAGTTAAAGGTACAGAGTTACATTTGGAAAATGGTTCACCCAGAAGCTGGCTTTTCAAATGAAATAAAAGACTTGTCCAAAAATAAAAAAAAATCTACTTTCAAAATCTCAGCATTTTAGTAATTTTATTACTTTTTTAATAGCGTTAAAATACAAAGTCAAAATGAGGAATGACATGGGAAGCTGCATTAACTCCAGGTTACTTGCATCTACCCTGACGTATTGTGCTATGTGTAATCACAAGCCACCCAGTCACTTCTTCTGAAACTCTACTGAAAACATACAATCAGGGCTACACCAAAACCTTCTGCATGTTTTTTTCAAAAATTTAATTTCTGAGAAAAAATTCACAGCCACCAAGATGACAAATAACAAAGATATTTTACATTTCTAAAGAATCTTTCATCCAAGATCAAAGAACTTCATCGATTCTCAAAATACTCTTTTGAAACAGAAGTGCTATTAAACCAATTTTTATCTTTATCTAATTGGATCTGTTTTCTTTATAAAATGCTTGTTACTGTAGGATGTATCTAGGAGGAGCATGACTGTAAAGATTAAGTAACTTGGCCACGAATGCATACTAGATCAACGACAAAACTGCCAATGATGATGTTCAGGAGTCAAGAATCTTAAAGCCTTCCTCCTTTCTAGGCTAATTAAAAACATATATATGCAAACTGACTTTGGGAGGAAAAAAAAAAGCCCTCTACCATTATGGGATTAAGGTGCCCCCAAAGTAAGTGAAGTATCTGGAATCAGAAGGCACATAAAACAGCCACAAACACCCACAAAAAAAATTGGTGGGATACGAGGCAGAGTCTGAGGCTGAAGAATTTAACACTAAACTTATGATTATTTGAAAATAAATTATAGGCTGTGTTACGAACCATAATTCAGTCTTTGGACCAAGCTTATTCTTGACGTAACCCAACTGGTATTACACTGGAGATAAATTTAGCGCAATTATTTTCATAAGGCTCCTTTTCTTATCATTCCTGCCATCAGGTCCTATGTGTCTATAAATGATAATCTCGTGTCGCTTTGTAACGGGGATGAAATGTTATCGTCTGTGTTGTGCCGCCTCTGAAAACGACATCCGCTCTGTGGACGTGTGCGGTACCTGCTTCTGATAAAAGCAGCCCCCGTTTGGAGAGGTGTGTTTTCTAATCCTTTGTGGTTTTGCAGCAGAGGAGCTGTTGGACAATGAAGAAAAACATTCCAGCTCCCCTGAAAGTTTTGACGATTCCTTTTCAAACAATACAACACAAGATTCGGGACATACTGCTGACACAGCAACATCAGTGCCTCAAAGAAACTGTGGGAAATGTCAAATTTATGGTCCTATGGGTGATTGGTGGAAGGTTCCCCCCCCACGACCCCCCTTCAGCAAAGCCTCTGTCAAAAACAGAGCCTCTACAAAGTTTTTGGCTACGTCCCAGCAAAGCAGAAGGAAGCTGTATCCCACACTTCCCTTGGGACTTAATGAAATATACAGCCTCTGGGCTTCTTTCAATTTGGTCTTTCAGATTGCTAAACCAGTGAAAGAAGGATCCTAGCTGTCACAAACGTCACATGTTTGGGGTCACCTGCTGCTCGGGGGTTCTCATGCCAGTTGTTGACATAATAAGCACCCCTTACACTTTAATTACAATTCACAGTGTGCAAACTCTGCAATCTGCTTTAAGGCAGACAGTCTTTTAAATCAACACTAAATTCTACTACTGTTCGAGCAGAAATGGGAGGAAAAAGATGTCCAGCTGACTGAATAATTGTATTCAAATATTTGTGATCCCGAAGAGAAGTAAAGCACTACCCGGTGAAAAGAGCAACTGTATTGCCTGTAACACTTCAGAAAGCGTGGTTAAAACTAGGCTCCCTTCACACAGTCACGCAGGCGACGCACGTGAGACGTTTTCACTTGATGAGCTCCTGCCGTCGGCGGCTCTTCCCGAAGCTCCGGCGAACGCAAACCTGAGCACCCAGCTGTGTTCGTCCCCGAGCCCCACGGGGAGCCGGACGCAAGGCCGGACACCGGGACTGTCTACGGGAGGGACGTTCTCAAACCCTCTTAGTATGGATTTCAACGGGACTTGTGCAATGAGAGCCTAAACGGGAAGACGTGTTTGTTTTATTCTGGAGTGCTTTATTTAGGCTGGTACAAGAAACATTGGGTCTACTTAAAAATACTTATTATTTTGAGAAAGAGAAGAGAGTCCTTCAGTTTCCTTGACCGCTACCTCTTTTTTAACTGTTACTTTTAGTCCTAATAAAGCCATATCAAGACCACCAAACTTAAATAAATTATAAAATCTGGAGAGGAATAAAGACTCCTCTCCTTATACGTTAAGAGAAAATCCGTTTTAGCATTCCTGTATCTAAAAATGCCTCCAGTCAATTATATTATTTCCAATGCCTTGGTTGAATCTCTCTTTTCCCATGGAAAGAAAAAGAGCGTGAGAGGGGACGCGTGCTCGGGGTGCACTTCTAGAAGAATTCCTACATTCCCCCTGTCAGAAACGCTGTTAATTTGTGGGCAGAGGGTTATGGATCACACTGTCCACCCAGGCCGAGGGTTAGGGATCACACTGTCCACTCGGGAGAGTATTCCAGCTTCCCGGTGGCAGCACAACCTCCAGCAGCTGCGCTCTGCACACATTCACGGAGAGACAAAGGAGAAGTCAATCGCCTGATAGGAGGGCCTATTCCTATTTAAATCAACAGGAGTGACTTTGGCCATAGGAGAAGGCTGCTGTTGCCCAGCTGACTTCTTAGAGAAAAAAGAAGAAAACCAACCCAATGGGTTTTCACTGCGTTCAATAGGCAAATGCTGGCAAAGCGCTCTTTTCCCCTCGGCAGAAAGGGACCCAGCCTCCTCCTGCCCCCTCTCCCTGTCGCCTCTCTCCCTCCTGGCTCCCTGTATCAGTGACCTCAGATAAACTCAAAACGTTTCGAAATTCTCATCAGACTGTGAAGCACGTCAATGAAAATCTATAAAACGAATTTATAGTGTGCATTCATATGTATTATATATACACTTAGAACAGGATTTATCATTTAGCTGACCTTTGAAGCACTGGTATTTTTAGATCCAAAAACTGTGTGTTGATTGTACTTCAGCTCAGTCCCTTACAACGTACCAACTCCTTGATACCTTACTACGGGAAAGATAATTGCAATGAATTTTTATATTTCAGCACATGGGAAGATAAGATTAGACAGTAGGGACATAAAAGCAAACTGCACCACATAAAAGATAAGTTTCTGAAAGTTACAATTTACACCAAATGTTACAGATGAAAATGTTCAAAGCTATTTATAGGGCCTCATGCTGGTCCCATTATAGACCATGGGAAGACTGCAAAGAACCAGCACTACCTTTTACTTCATCACTCCTTCCCATAACCTGTAAACCCTTCGGAACACAGAAATTACTAATGATATTAAAGACTATTACTAATTCCCCTTACCACCCAGGTGCCTCAGTAACCTGGTCCCAAGGCCGTATGTGTGCACCATCCAGGAGGATTGCTCCTACTCTAATGGGATTATCTGCAATCTGAGCACCTCATCCCAAAAGGTAAATAAGCATTTGCTTTCCCCCTGCCTCCTCTGCATGCCCTATTTGCCTCTCTCAACCGAGCGTCTCGTATTTTTTCAGTGGGATATTTTTCTTCTTTCTTCCCTACCATGAAGTTGCCACGAAGAGTGGTTTGCCCAGTGCGAGAAATGAGGAATAGCATCAAGACAGATACAAGGTATAAAAACATCAAAGCTAGAAAGCAACTTAAAAGCAGGGAAATATCCTTAGGAGAGCCACACAAAGTGCCATATAATTCATCTATGTGCAGCAGACAATGGATACGGCCATTGCCCACAGAAGGGCGCAGGTGCAGCAGCAGCAGCAGAATAACCTGGTGCAAAGCAAAGTTTCTACCACGGTGGCAAATAAATGTCCCCCTCTGGAAAGGGTGTCCTGGCAGCAGCCAGCTCACCGCCTCTGCCCCGTCTGGCTGAGCCCTGGCCCGGCAGCTCAGCGCCACGGACATAGAGAATGTTACTGGTGTAAGGCAAGGCTCCTATGAACACTCTCCAAAGTGATTTTTCAATCACAGCTTACCCATATTTCCCATTTTCTTTCTCAAACTTAACCTTCTCTGAGGACTATTTCAAATTTCAGCCACTTCTGATGAAGCCCTTTACCAAAAAAAAAAAAAAAAAAAAGAAGTGTTGCTGGAAATGTCTGACAAGGGAAAAGTGATTTTCTTTTTTTTTTTCCCCCATAATATACAATTACTAAAAACATATGGTGGGAGAGATTCCGTGCAAACCTGGCGTGTGGTCTGTTCCCCACAAAGACGAGGGAGGGAGAGAGCTGCAGCCCCAACCATGGGATTGGTGAAAGAAGGAGCTACGATGGAAACTATTTTGAAAACTTAACTCCATCAGCCAATGCAGTGAAGAGTGAGCTCCACACACAGTTACACGTCGACCGAATCAACCCCGCTCTCAGTATTTGTGGGTGTGAGCTGTACACAGAGTGCTTGGTGAAGCCCAATTCATGTTCAAAAGAAAATTAAACCAAAGAATAAGTTATTAAAAGGAGCCTTTGAAGCAAAAAAGCAATGATGTGTGAAAGACAGAACCAGAAGAGTTTATTTAAACACACAGCACAAAAAATGGGGAAAACAGAAATTAGGAAATTAGAAGAACAGTCATGAAGGCACCCAGCAGCCTTTTCCTGGTACTAGAACTTCTTATATCTATGAATATTTTATCCAGATTCAACTATCTTTTTCAAGTCCTTCCTATCAAAATTCCAGACATTTTCTTCAATAAAATCAGAAAAGTGATTCAAAATGTATTGGTAGAAGATATGAAATGAGCTGTGTGTGGATATTACAAAGGATGTGGGAACCTTACACCCTTTAGATCTGCTTATTTAACTATTTAGCAGCACAATTTAAAATTTGCATATGACTGGTTTGATGCCAAACCATAAGAATAAAGCAGGAATGTCTCTCTCCTATGAATTTCAAACTCAGGTTTTTTTTAACTTACTCCTCAACTGTGAACTGCGTTCCCTTCCTAAAATTACTATGTAGTCCATGAACTAGTTAGAAAAGTATATGCAAGACTTTAAAACAGTCTGCTTTTTTGTTCCCTTCAACTTCCTATCAAAACGAAATCGTTTTATGAACACGCTCAGAAATCAGATACTTCGTGCTGGTTCCAAAAGAGGAATTTCTCCATTTAGCAAACCCAAGTCTAAAAATAAGTGTCGGAAACTGGAAGAAGTGAGTTATAAAACCCAGTTCTTCATTGCACTGCAGTGCCCAGCAGCACTCAGTGACTAGAAGAATGTGGCCCATCCTCTTACAACAGTTTTCTCAACCTGGAGAAGTTGTGAAAATAATCTGTGTGATAAAATCAATCCGTGTGAGTACAGATCCTTCCTCCAAGCGTCTCGTAACTTCTCTCCACGTCGCTTCGTTCTGATATCGCTACGGCATCATGGATGCACCATGCCCATCCTGGTGTGTAGGGTGGGAGGGCTTATCCTATTGACTAACCAAGGCCTCTGCAGCCCTCAGCCAGCACGCGATCGCAGAGCTCTTGTTTGTCTAGTCTCTGCTAGATACTAATTTTATTATGGCAGGCTAAATAAAACAGGAATAGCAGGCAGGAGTGGGAAGGGCGGCGGAGGGAAGGCAGCCAGAGATATTACAGAAGTTTACGCAGTCGTGGTTTTATATACGTGCCCTGAAACTCAAACTTCTGGGCAGAAGTGGTGGTGCCATGTAACCCCAACCACAGCATACGCACGTGGTGGTGGACTTTGTCCCTGAAGTCCCCCCTTCATTTCGCACACCAAAAATCCACCCTGGAGAAAAGAAGAATGTCTTTCTGCTAGGTATGTGGTTACATCCAAATTGAGGGAAGAAGCTGAAGAAAAATAGTCAGTTTAAGTGTCACAGCTCAAGTTAATAGGGGCTGAATCCATTAGTCATGACAGGCAAGACTGCAATAAATTATGACTGTCTTATGCTCCCCCACTGGGCAAAATCCTTCTCTGATTTTTCTCCACTCCTTGTTCAAAAGCAACACCCAGTATGTATTCCAGGACAATTTACCGTATGCTGTTGAGATCAAGAAGCAAGGACACTGAAGGGGTGAATGCACCAAATATCTGACTTTGCAGGTTTATCAACCTTACACGGGTACTATAATCCAAGCAGGAAATCTTCCCATATCTGAGGCTGTCAAAACACCTACGGACTGCCCCTGCTTCATGTGATCTAGGAAAGGGGTCTTATCCTCTAACCCTGTACAGGGACCTTCCTGCCAAGTCCAAACATCACTAATTATTGTCTGGACTGCACCTAGGATTGCCACCCTGCAGATCTCCCTTTTGCCAAGCGCTGGATAAGCAAAGAACAAAGAGAGAGCCCTTGCCTCAAAGAGCTTACGATTTACTGGGCCTACCAGGACAGCGGGACAAGCACAGCATCTTACTCTACTGCCAAGTGTAAATCTTCTGAGCTCCAGCTCCAACCGGTCATAAATAAAAATAGGAAAAAAATATAAAACAATTCCGTTCACTTTGTTTCATTTCAAACCCATGAAGCAAGGAATATATTATATGCATCCAAGTCCTTTAATAAATACATAAACCACAGAAAGCTATGATTTAGACTTAGAATACCACCTCAGCTCTAACCACAGTGTCAATAATGCACTATGGTAAGATACATAGTTTATTGCACCCCCCTGTTTCAGGCATAGATAATGGAGCACATCCAAGAAGTGCCTAAAACTAACGCTGAGTGTGAAGAACAGCAAGAAGAGTAATTGCTGGCTGGGTATTTATGAACTCAGGACTGACTGGCTCCAAACTCAAGCCTTGCCTTTCTTACAGAGTCCCGCTAACTGATGCTCACACACTTCAGATCAGGCCCATGCTGCTAAAAAAGCTGCAGCACCCTCAGCCAGAAATCTCATGTTTATGCTCCTGGTCAAAGCTGCCCTCCCTGAGCTGGTCAAGCGTGGGTATCCTGGCGGACCAAAGAGCTCCAGATATGAAGAGGAAGGACAACCTCGGAGCCGTGATGGGCCACGTGGACCGGAAGCGCTCAGCTTCTCTAACGAGTGCAGAAAACAGCATCAGCAGGCTCTAGCACACACAGACTTGCAGACAAAGGATCAGCCTTTACAAATATTTTCTAATTGATCCAACCAAGATCTTGAAGATGGAATTTTATTTCCCCCTCTGACACCCCTCCCTTTTTTTTTTTTTTTTGGTTTATTTCTTTATCTATTATGCACTTGAAGAGACTTCATTGTCCAACTATTTTATTATTTGCTACACAAAAAAATATATTTGTGAATGGCTCCATTATTTCGGCAGTTAGCCTTCTGGTGCACAGAAAGTTTCCCTTCAGAACAGGCACTCATTCATTCTGCTGCACCATTGTACATTTTATGGCTCGCCATACCAAAAAAGAAAAATCTTTTCTTTTTTATTTCTTTCAGTGCTCTTATTATTATAATAGTTTAAAAAGTGGCTTCCACTTTATTTATACCACATCACTTGGGTAAAGGATAGCTACCCACAATAAATCTAGTTATTTTCCAAAGTAGATTGCTTATTAAATACTAAATATAAAAGAGCCCTCTGAGATTCAGAATAATCCACAAAATGTTTTTAGATATCTCTTTCTACTTAAATAAATAATTGTAATCATGAATGTGAACCAAGTACTGTGCTTGTAAGGTTGAATTAATAAAAACTGAACTTTATATAAGCCTCGGCTACAGAACATTACTCTGGTGAAGAATTTCAGGTGCAAATAATCAGAGATTACTACACACGAGGGAATTCACCAGTGGTCATGAGTACCCTCAATCTACTTCCGCGAGGTAAGCAATATATTCTCTAATATGATATAGTGCAGGCTCTGTTATTCTGTTCTAGAAGTTTTTACTGTACTGAAAGTTTTCTTCCTGTTGTTCTCGTAATGCTACTTATCTGTAGGTAAAACAATAATTTCTTTAACTAGTGCATTTACACGACAGAGAACATACCCCATGCTCTTAAAAATGTTCCTATCTCCTAATGTCTGTACTTTTGGGGAAGAGCTACAGCACTCAGCAAATGCTTTAAAAACAATATGAGGGGAAAAGGGAATAAATATATATGGTGTCGCTGTGTCCTCCCCGGTCTGGCTGACTCAGTCTAGCTACAAATAGAGATCAGCAAGTGAAAAATCCTAATTTAACTCTATGACAAAGTGGTTTTTTGCCTTTTAATTAATGATAATAGGTTCTCCCAGTAATAATTATGTAGTAGGTCCCAAATTTCCTTAAACTCTCCTAAACTGTAGTGGTATTTTAAAATGTGGAGTGCTGTGTTACAGATCAGATCAGCAGCTAGATCTGGAATAATTCCATTAAAACCAGTGGAACTTCAGAGATTTCTATCAGTTGTGGTGTCACTATAAACCTCTTGTAAATAAAGTCTGCATTGTTAATGCTGTCACTGGTGAAGCAAATTCCATAACCCATGGCACACAGATAACCTGGGCAAGCTGCTGCTGAGCTGTAAAAATCATCTTGGAAACTTTTACTAAAAACTGAATTCAGTCACGATCAGCCAGACTCCACATAAAGTTTAATTTCACTTGAGTAAAGAACATCGCATATTTGCTGAAGAAAAAAGGACCTGATTCTTCAAAGAAAATTAAGATTACTAGATCCATTAAAAGCGAGACGGTGTGTCATGCAGGGAATGGCAGAAAACTTGTTCCTGATACCGTGCCCCAGCACAGGGATACAGTCTGTCCTGGGAAATCTCTCTAAGCCACATATCTTTTCTTTATTTTCCCTTTCTCTTTCCTTTCCTTTCCTTCCTTTCCCCTTTCCCTGCCCTTCCCTTCTGGAGATCATCTCGTCCAACTAGATTACTCAGGATGCAATACTTGTAGCTATCTTCAGTTACTGAACATGGAAAAAGGAATGGCCTAATCAGTTTACCATGAGTTTAATTCGGACTGCAAAACAGAGAGCAGCCTCTTCTTACCAATAACAAGTTCATTTTGAAATCTGCAAACCCAAACCCAAACCCAATCCTAAAACGCTCTGGTCAGGTGTAGCCAGGTTATTCCCGGTAGGATCACGATCTCTGAAGGACGTACAATCTTATCACTCAGGCTCTAAGTGCAGATAGCAAGTGACCCCATCTGAATGTTCACTACTAATTGGCAATGGCAAATAGCTTGGGCAAAAAAAAGTGAATTTCACCAGGACTCATCATTTTTGCCAAATTCACTCTTCTGAAGACACTTCGGGTAGAGCGAGGCACAATGGTTTGCTGTCCTGTGCAAGGTAAACAAACTGTCAAAAATAAAAGGGGGGAAAGAAGGCTTTGAAATGTACAGCACATATAAGGACAGTCACAAAAAAATAAAGGCAGGCAGCTGGCATGTGGATATATGAAACTTATAAAGGAGTGAAGTAGAAGGAGACAAAGGGAGAGAGGAAGAAATGGTAAGAAAGAAAAACCCCAAGAAAGTTGGAGAGGCGTGAGGATGACGGCTGAAATGTGTCCTTGTATGGAGGGGCTATGAGGTCTCTGCATTGTTAAGGACACAGAAAATCCTTGGGATTAAGTTGTTTTCTGGGTAAAGTTTACCACAAACCACACTGCCAGGTGAAGACTTATATCATTGACGGACTTGAACAGGACTGAGGGCTGCCCAGCCTTTGTGCTCATCTCCAAAGACGGGGAGAAGGCAATGGAGAAAGAGTGAAACACATAGCAAAAGAGACTGAAAAGGATGGATGAAAACATTTCTCCTGATTTGGCTCTACTCCATAACTATACAAAGGACTATGCTGTCTGGCAAAAATTGTTTTTTTTTTTAACGTTCAAAAATCCACACTTAGAATAATTTAGCTTGGTAGCATATACTGCGGAGCAGCTCTAAGCTCCCACACAAATCCTTACTGGAGAAGCAGGTATGAACCTCAGAATCCTGCAGGGTCACCTCTTGATGCACCTCCATGTACATAAAATCACTTAAGGGCATCATTTTGAGGAACACAGTGACTAATTCCTTTAGGCCCTTTAAAACCAAGGTTTGTACATCATTACTGAACTCTCCAGCGTCACATTTTATCGATGAAGAAACAGAAAAAGTGTTTGAAACGCCAATACTGCCGTTAGTCTTTAGAGTGCCATGTGTTTTTTCCACTCTAATTTTGCTTACCAGTTAACTGAAATCCCCATATTGCTTTCCTCATTCATACCAAAACCTCACGGCACTAAGAAAACCACAGATACTGTAATAAGTCATGACTCATATCATCCAACATCACCCGAGTAGGAATTACACATTTTACTGTAAGGATATCTAGGCCATCTCGACATCTAACATTTTATCTAGAATAAGGCCAAAACATATCACTTTCAGTATAGCGGGGAAAAAGGAAGTTTTTGTGGTTAAAGCAAAGGCCAATGAGTCAGATGATGTGGGCTCTGTTTCCAGGCCTCACGCAGGCTTCCTATGTGACTTTGACTGAATCAATTCACTTCTCTGTGCCTCAGTTTTCACATCTGTCTGAAGGATGTCAGAATGTCAGATCCATTCATCTTGGTTTCTCAAAAATTTTTGAGACATCTGGGTGGGACATGCAAAGTGTTATGATAACTACCATGCATCTGTTACTCTGCTGTGAACAGAACCATTATCTGCTTCTGGATGGAAAGTTAGTAGAAAGGCCAGCCTCAGACATACCAAAAAAAAAACAACAAAAACCAAACAAAAAAAAAAAAAACAAAAAAAAANNATTTATTCTAGAGGAGCAACTCATCTTTGATTCGACCAGCACAATCACAAGTAAAATAATCCAAAGGATGTGGTAGAACAGAGCCTTGGAGAAGTAAACACCGACAGACCTCTGAAATCCCTTGACCTTACTCTAGGTTACTGCACTGTGCTGTATCAGTCTTTTTTATTTATAATTCATGGGCACATAATTAAATCTTGCACATTCGTTTCGAGAAAGCACAATAGCTAAACCACTAACCCTTAAGCATAGTCTAGCAGTGGCATTTGGAGAGTCAGCCACACTCTCTCACCTATGCTGGCAAACACATTACTCTGGCTGTGAAGGAAACCACAATGTGGGAAGGAAAGCCTACAAAAGAATGAAAACAGAAAGTGTCTAAGGCCTTGGCAGAAGGACACTAAATAAAATAGAGAGTGGTGACTCATTTTGGCAGTGAATCCACCTCAACCCCTTCAAAGGCTTTGGCAAGAGTCCTCGGAGGAGACCCCAGGCTTTTGCCAAGCCACAAAACACCACAATTATTATCGCAGCAGTCATCAACAAAACAGATTTTGTAAACTGACTTGTTGGCACATAGATTAAAGAAGCTATAAAAAGGAATAACAGCTGTTTGGGTTGCCCTGTGCAGAAAGTTACTATATAAAAAGTACTTTTACACATATCATATATACGTACACACAGACACACACAGATGCACATGATGTGTACATCAAGAGTACACAAACAAGCTAAAGTGCCAAAAGCTTCTGAAGGATTTTCATTTCTGTTCAGGGGAGATAAATTCGCAGGTCTGAAAAGTTGTAAAGTGAAGAACTGATCCTCTTCTCGGTCCTACCGCTGTCCCAGCATTCACTCCACATTTTCATTAGTTTCAATAGAGTTGTTTCCATTATACAAGAGTATAACGACATCAGAACCTAGAACTAATAATGGCTACCTAAAGCAAAGTGCCATCAACTTAATTCTCCTCCTAATTACTGGGGCGTAAATCAAAAGAGAATTTTTTACATGCAGGAGTCGTGCTAATATAAGGGGGAAAAATGGCCCAGAGATAATTTAGTACAAGCTACAACACAGAAGTGTCCTAATGGCTCCCAAATTTTACACATTTAAAGGTTATGTTCAGTTTTCATAAGCTAGGCATGTTTGAATATTCATGTAAATAAACAAAGAAGTCAACTTCAGTAATTTAAAATCAGGTTTGCAGCAGATGATGAAGGTTTGTCTACCTGGACCTCAAACACAAAGGCAAGAATCATACAGCAGAATGAACTCCAAGATTCAATCAAAAGAGTGGTGATGCACAATTTTTATGCCGGTGTGTGCACTGTAGCTAGGTTTAGAATTTCCTAAACGCTGCACTTTTTTTATTTAAAGCAGATGAAACATTGCCCTTTAAATTCATAGTTTTTGACTGAAGTTACAGAAAGAAAGAAAGAGATGAAACTGAGAACGACACAGTATCCTGCCCTAATCTTTCTTTAAAAGTCTTCACCAAGGACAGCAGTTCACTTCTAGTTTCCACAATGGTATTTTTTACCTCATTGATAAGCAAGATTTTTCTTGATTTTTTTTTTCCCCCTTGAATTTGAACTGCTCTAAATTTTGGTAATGCATAATATTAAAATATCCTGAAAACAAGTTTCAGAGAACCTGGTATATAACTCAATAAATGCATCTGGCTCAATTAAACTCTACGCGCCCTGACCGGTATCCAATATGTTTTTTAGAGGCCGTATGTCTTAATCTCATCTTTTCACCACAGAATCAAGAGTTCAAATTACCTCATTAAAAATAATGCCCCGTTCTATGGAAGTACTGTGGATATATAGGTTGCCAGTGAAAGAGGGAGAATCTGAACTAAAGGGATGTTTATAACTTCTACAAAGACATAAAGGTAAGGGTTATGAGAGAAATGTGGGTATAAACGGCCCATATCACTGCAAAAGACTTCTGCATCCTTGTGAATTTCCTCAAGCAAATGGAGAAGGGCAAAGTAGATTTCAGGGTCCTTGCCATTCCTGCAGGAGAAATGATGTGGCCTGTTGACCCAGTGTTAGCAGAGGATACGCAATAGTGGAGATGAAGCATTTGGACTTAGGTGTTGATCCTGTGGCTGGTTTAATAGCTCCTAAATGACCGACTGAGGGAAGCTGCCGCATCACCCCTGGATGATAACGCTTGCTTTTCTGTTGTTTCCCTAAAGGGTGAAAATGCAGGGAGGTAACTCGAGACACTGAAAACTCCGAACAGATGAAAATGGACAAGTTGTGGGCTCAGAGTGAGGCTATGAGAAATGGAGTTTTTACTAACAAAATCCACCTGAATATAGGTATTTGCATCGAAAGAAAGACTCTACCATTCTGTTACTGTAACTACAAATATTTTCCAGCTGTATAAAGAACCGTTTAAAATTTTCAAAATCACTTGTCCGTAGGCAATCTGTTTATTTCCCAAGTGCAATCTGAAAATTAGCTAGGACTGTATTTACTGCTTGTATGCACAGGCAAGCATGTAGCACAGGATGGTCAGAATAGGAATAAAAATCCATACATTTAAAGTTCTTAGATCGAACTATTTCCCTTTTAGTCTTATCCTTTGCTTTTTTTTTCCCTTTTTTTTTTTTTTTATACAGCCACCTTGGACTACATAATGCATTATACAGTCAGTAAATTAGCTAGCATGCCAGCAGAAGCAGTAAGTTTCACCTATCCAAGTATTTAAAAAGCTTGCAAGCACACACTGTCTCCTGTGCAGCCCGGAGATCCCTGTTGAGTCTATGCCAAGTCCCTGAAAAGTTGGACACTGCATCCGGTATTTACACTAAGCTAAAATTCTAATCAGCACTAACAGCAGTGTGTTTTAATTCACCCTTATGATTTTATTTCAATCTGCTAAGTAGCACAACTGCCAGAAAGAAACTGCTATAAACTCCAGTAAACAAATGCAGGGGAAAAAAAAATATTAAAAAAGGAATAAAAAAAAAATTTAAACCTGTT
>VXBJ01000225.1:88030-117436 GCA_013400055.1 Nycticryphes semicollaris | reverse complement strand
TTTTAACTTTTCTTCTTTTTTTTTCCCCCTCAACGTGTTTGGTACTTTATAGCCAAGGAAGGAAAACGCTAATGTTATTTTACACTGGCTATTTCACCTCACGTCCTCCCCTACGCAGCTTTCTGCCAAGTGCTGTGAAACAAGAACACAGTAACTACTTGAATCTCTGGATGACACTATAAATCGTAGTGCCAAGAGGCTGGTGCCAAGTCCAGCATCTTCCTTATTTTGGGAAGAAGGAAGAAAAAAAAAAAAAAAAAGCAGGAATATTCTGCGAAGTTGGTCACCATTTTGGACCTGTTCAGTGCAGTCAGACCTTGGCAGCCATCTTACAGCTTGGCAACCATTTTGAGAATGTGCCTGGCAAGCTCTCAGAGCTCGCCGACACTGTTTCAACACAGCGCTGGTTAAATATAGTCCAAATTAAACAATACCGTGTAATATCAGGTAAACTCACCCTTCATAAATCCACCCGGCACAACGGCTGACAAGTACATCTTTAAAGAGAGAGGGACATTGTGCTTTCCATCCAGGCCGCCCGTGCGCCTTAACCCTTTCTGGGGCACAGTGTGGGTGAAACCTCACTGGGTCCCCCAGCACCACGGCCCCCATAAAGTCCTGATGGAGGGAATGCTCCTCTCCCAGGGCTGGCAGCGACATGGGGAGACCTCAGACGGCACGGTAGAGAAGACATGTTGCCTTCCGTCGCTATTTAACGAAGCCCCGGAAACCCCACCGGGAAGCCCAGGCCTCTACGGAGGAGGAAATGCCGCGTCTGGGGATGACAAGGAGCACTGTACACAACAACACGTAAACCCGCAGCTGTTGCGTGAGGAAAAACTACTTTCACAGCTTTAATTTCCTGACAAACTTTTCCATGTGCTCCTCTCAGAAAGAAAAAGTTTGAGGGGAGAGAGCCACCTCAGCAGCCAGACATCTTAACGAAGCCTGGTTTATTAAGAGAGCCCAATGGCGGTGTGAGTTGTAAACAAACACTTCCCTTCTTCTCCCCACCCCGCACCGTTGGCCTGTTTTTTGGACCAAGAGCTTTTCACGCCGACGGTGCCAAAATCCCAAGGAGGACTTTCTGCCAGTGGAATAAAGGCAGGGTTGTTAGAAACCGCTTTGGCCCAGGAGAAAGAAAAGCATTTTGCAGATGGAGGGGCCGATGGCGAGGAGGATGGAGGAGCCGGAGGGAAGCGCCTCGGAACTGCTCCTCGGGGCCAGCGGGTACGGCGAGGTATTCCGGCCATATTTCTCCCAGTATTTTAAACAATCCCTTCCCCGAAGAAGTTCATTTTTCATATTTAATGTAGTGTAAAAAAATTTAATAACTTCAAGAGGAATGCGGGGTGAGTGTTTTTACAGAACAAACAGTTGCTATCTCCAGGACTGCTTCACTAAAGTTTAGTCTACACGAGCTCTAACTCTGTCCGCCTATTTGAATAAAACTTAAAAGATAATATATGGGTAAAATTCAACACTTGGAAAACGGAGTGTGTAAAAAGGCAAATATTTGAAGGTACTAAACAATATCCGAGTATTAAAATGACATTTTGGGGAAGTATTTAATATCTGAAGACAAATGTCTATTGGAAATGCTTACTGCAGACATTATATTCTGCTTCTTATCTTGAAATAATTTAGAGTGAACCAGAAAAGATCAAGTTTATGCTCTATTAGCATAAAGTTTAAACTATAAGGTTTTTTTGACCTTGAAGTCTGAATTAAATAATGTCTGGGATTTTTATTCTCCCTCTTTTTTTCTCCCTTTTGAAATTTTAATTTGGGGGGGGAAAAATTAAAAGCCAACTAATTAAGTGTAATTTCATAGTGAATGAAATAAATTAATTAAACCATAATTGAAATGACAATATTAAATATGAAAATATTATGCTGGAGTAGATCAGAATAAAGTCTTGACACTGCTGGATATCTTTTACATTGAAGGACAGTATCTGCAGCCGCATGACGTCAGCCGAGCTGGAATAGTTGGGAATGCATTGATAAATTGCTCCATCGATTCTGTTCTGCTTCACTTACCATAATTATAGCACAGTAATGGATGACATGAGTGATATATTTTTACTTTAGAGAAAAGCCAAGAGTTTGCCTGTTTCTTTATGAGATTAGACCAAATCCTTTCAATTAATACAGCATGATTGATATCTAAAAGTGTACTGGGGTAAGATACTTGCTTCATGTGCACATCTTTAAATGTTATTGGTTAAATATTGAAATAGAATTCAAAGAGCAGTTTCAGTGCTTTAAATAACAGTGTCATTTTGGTAATATGAAAGATGTATTGTCACAATTTTCAAAGACTTTCCTAGACCAGCTTTAAGCATTTTGGTTTTCTCAGATCTAAAAATCACATTTGCAATTAATATTCGTGTAAGGCAGGAGAACTTCAACACTTTCCTTAGAATCTATGGACCTCACTTAAATAACGCTTTACAGGATCAAGGACCCTCACTGAAGTCCCTGCCAAGGCTACCAACAGCTACATTGGGAGAAACACCAGGAGGACTGGATGATGCTTTTCAAAAATACATAGTTCAGGCTCCGTTTTCAGCTATTCTCCATCAAAGTCACCTCCCACTGAAGCCAACTGATGAGGTCCAGGAGGACAGAACTTCCTTCTGACTGCTTGGGTCCAATCCTGCAAACAGCTTATTCTTCAGGCTAACAGTATGAATAAAGAGTAGAAGATGAAGTAAAGAGTCACGGAATCATGGAATTGTCAGAGTCGGAAGGGACCTCTAGAGATCATGTAGTCCAACTCCCCTGCTAGACCAGGATTACTGTTGCAGAGGAACTGCGATGTGATGCACAGCCACCTATTCCTTCTCCAAACCTGCCAGCAGTATTAAAGACCCAGGAGCAACCCAACAATGAAATCTAGAGATCATCAGCGCTCCCCTCCTCCTGTTTTATCTCCCTTCCAATATCCTGTTAGCACAACTTACTGTAATTCTAAGTAGTCATCCATACAAGTAGTAAGCCTCTTTTCAAACATTTTAGAGTATGCTGCAGAAGAAAATGCACCCTAACCCTGCTGCTTTAGGGATAAACAACCAAGTCGCCTCAAGAAGCAAAAGCAGAAACCCGTACTTGCAGAGATGGGACAAAAGATGAGAGAAGGTGAGGCAGAGAGATGTAAAGCCATTGTCACAAAAGACAAATCCATATTACAGAGATGAGCAGGAGAAGACTCCTCTACTGACACGGGTAAGACTATTTCATTAAATGCAGAAAAGACCTGCACGTTTCTCACAACTCAAGATTCCCTCATGGGTACAGGTTCTCCACGTGAACAGAGAAAACGTATGTTGTAAATGACCCTATATGCAATATTCTTACTATTTTTGCTGTCCTGGTTATGAAAGTGATAAATTGGGTGCTTTTTAATCCTAGAGATCATTTTCCAGCCATGGTACCTTCATGCTGAATCATTTCTACATAAAGGTGAGCAAAAACTCCAATGCTCACAGAGTTTTGAATGAAGCCAGAAATATCTGTGGGGGAAAAATTATGTTGCCAAAATGCAGCCCTATCTCACACAGCATTTTTTTTTTCAGCATATAGTTCAAGAAAAGACCATAATCAATTTCTCTAAAAATTTTAACCTGTCCCCTCCCCCCAGGCAGTAAGCGTATAAGATTGATCTGAATTTAAAACTGTTGAATTCATTTCCTTCTCCCCTTACAAAGGCTGTCACTGGGAAAAAGGTGTAACTTGGGATGGCTGTGGCAGCTCTCAGACCTCCTCTGACACATTAGAGCGTCTGAAACCCAGACACCCAAGGTTTACATCAGAAAACTCCAGCATGTAGGGAACAACTCAAAACCAACTATCGACCACCCTATTGATTGCGAGCGGGGAAACCAAGACGGGAAAAGCACCGAGAAGAGATAGGATTTCTTCTCCTGTCCTCATCGCTAACTTAGTGGCTGCCAAACCCAGGTCTTCTCGGGCTTAAGCCACCAGAGGTTTGTGTTGCAGCTAGCCAGGATGTCTGCCTAAGATAATTCAAGCTGAAAGCAGACAATGTGCAGGGGGAGCTGATTAGCCACTGACTTCCAACGTGACCTGTCTCAGTCCCAAAAGAAGCTTCTTGACAGTAAGATAGGGAGGCTGCAGCACAGCTGAAAAAAAAAAAAAGGGTTATCTTTTCAGAAGGTATATGAGGACATCTGACTTTTGTACTTCGGTGACTGAGAGAGGTGCTTTTTGCAACTGGCAAGTCCCAGCCTTGGCCTTTAAAATATTTGACCGTATAGTGCAACAAGGGGTTTTAAAGAGATTATTTTCAAAATCCCTCTGCAGCCAATTTGAAAAATAGTAAGGATTAAATAAACCTTAACATAATTCACAGCATGGGAAGAAGGTGTTAAAAAGGCCATACATTTTTCATCTCTTTTTCTTCATCAACAAAATCAGTCTGCTCTGTGTTGCACGAACTTTGCCGAAAGTATTGCAGATTTGCATCCCTGTCGCTGAAGGCACTTTTGACCTTACGTGGAGACTGGGAAAATAATAACTATAGGTGTGATTTTGATCATTCATAATTTAAAAGGAAATATCTCATGTTTGCTGCAGATCATCTGTTTCACTCATTATATTCATCTCTTAGCTCGTATTTTCATGTTTAATTTGGAGATTGCATGGCCCCGGTTCAAAATGAGAGCTTGGTTCTGAATCCCATGGATTTTTGCAGCTGAATCTCAGCCACGGGAACACCCTTTTCCAATTATAAAGTGTATGGCTGGGGTGTAAATCCTGGTGTGTATTTTACACCAAAAGTCACAATGTTCGCAAAGCACTCAAGAAACCCCTGAAGATCTTCTGTAAAAACCTGATGAGTCTGTGGTAAAATACCAGAGACGTTTTCTGCCTTTAAAAATGCGGCTGTGCAGCAGTACCGGAGTAAGAGCATCAGTTGTTATTTTTAATTTGTTACGTTAATGGGCTGCAAGGTCCAAAGTATTTGACATATATGAACTCTTCTGCTGCTCTCCCCTTTGTAAAGCTCCAGCATTTTTTACACAGCTCTGCAGGAACACAGACCATAACGTCTGGAATGTTTTGATCTTATCTTAAGTTTTTAATAACTTTCTTTTTTATATACTACATATTTTACATTTTTTATTGCAAAACTCACTTTGCAGCTGTTTATTCCCTCCTAACTTTAGAGGGCTCTGCTCATCTCCAAGACCTCGAAGGAAAGGAATTGAGGTGCCGGCTCCCAAGAAGCTGCCGTCCTGCCCCATGGGGCGCTGCCGACCAGCGAGGCAGGCACCCTAGGCTTCATCCCCAGAGGAAGAAGAGGCAGAGTAGCAGGGGCCATGGCCAGGACACCCAGGAGGCAGCTGCTCGCCGGGCAGCCCTGCAGACACTTTACAGCTGCTTTCTTCATGGCATTCCCAAGAAAAGTGATGTGTCTCTCCCCAGGCAATGAATCCACCTTCTGAGATGCGGGGATCAGATTGCACGGCACTGAACAGCCAGGCTGATTCAAGGCCTCAGGACTTCTCTCTTTTTTTTTTCTTTTTCTTTTTTTCACAGCAAGGAGAATATAAGGAGTGCATACATTTATAAAGTTGCACTGAACTATTAGGTAAATACTGCATGCAGGAGTGGGTATTTAAGTTTTATGGTGGGGCAGCAGGAATAAGCTGATAAATCTAAGGCCTGGGGTCAATGCTTAAGAAGAGATTACCTCTAAGCTTTACTTACACATTCTATTTTGGCCCAACATTTTGCAATGTATTTCTGGAAAAGAGAATAGCCCCCGCTCATTCCTGCTGGCACCGGGCATGTAGTAAGATGCATCTTCCCGAGGTATCAGGGGCCAACGTGTAAGAAGGGGACGGTAAATTCCCGTCGAAGCTGCAGAGAAGGCAATCTGCCTTGAGCTGCGGTGGGGATAAAATAAATCTGCTCGGCTTCAACCCGGCACTTTTTCTGGCTCATGACACAGGCTTTCATGCAGACTCATCGCCCGTCGTACGGCTTGTTGTGACCCTCACCCCGACAAGCTTCGCCTCCAGCCAAGACCCGCCAGGGCTCCTTCCAAAACAAACCACCACAGAGTTGCTCTGAAGCCACGTTCACTGGGAAGGGAGCAAGATGCGGCTCTGCTCCCACCCACGCAGGAACCTACGCGCACGCCCAGAGGCCCGGCACCGCAGCACATGAAAACGCACGCACCGAGCGCTCCAGCTGCCAAAAAAAGAGCCCAAAGGCTTGGATGGGGAAAGGAAAATCGTGCAGGAATTCCAAACGTGTCTCAATACCATTAGCCAACTACGTCTGCACATCTGCACACACACACACACACACACCCCCACATACCCACACCCCCCCATTTCTTTGAGGACATAAGTTACAGGTGCCATTGTCGTGGCCACTGCCTCAACCAGGGCCCGTACACATCCAGCTGCATCCCCAAGCTCACAAAATGAGGTTGTAAAATAAGAATAACCTTATAACAACACGGTGTTACTTAAGGAACGAGATTCTTCGTACACAGACGGTATCAGAAGGGATCATCAAAACGTTACGATAGATACTAAAATGGAATTCCTGTTAAGACACTAACTTACACTTACACATAAAAGCAGCATATTTAAAGTGTGCTTGTTAACATTTGCAGTTCCTTTACTGACGGAGAGCCGTGCAGACTGCATCGTAAGGAAGTTACATGCGTAACAGCAACTATTTTCAATAATGCTAAATGTGTTATTTAATAGAAGTTAACAGTAGAGATTGAGATAGCAGTACTCTTGGATTGTTTGATTTTGTGCTCTAGTGGCAGGGGAAGATACAACAGCGTGTTTGGACAGAAGAATCTTAGTGTTTGAAGTCTCCAGCTGCAGAGTTTCAGGGCTGAGCTACTGAGCGCAGGCCAGAGATTACCCCAACTCGGGTAACCAAATAAAACCCGCCGGAGGGAGATTTCCATCCTGCCTCGCAGGGTTTGCCGGGACACGCTCTCTGGGTCTCTCAGGAATGGCACGTAACTCCCTGTGGTCAAGAGATGATAAATGTTACACTAAACACCCTCCCCCCGCCCCTGCTTTTTGGGTTTTTTTAGTAGGGAAAAATCTTTCTTTCTAACTCTGCGAACTCCAGACTGTTTCCTAGATGGAAAGAAAGTAAAAAGCTTGTGTCAGGGAACCATTCTTCTGCACATCCCTGTAAAAAGGAGGGTGAACGCACCCATAGAAATGAGGGTGGAGACATTTATTTGCTCTTTTTTTTTTCTCCTTGGGCCGAGAGGCACATGACAGAAAACGGAGCGGGATCAAGGCCAAAGAACTATCCTCTTTAAGGATACACTACGTGGTATCATCAGCGAGTGGCAGCCAGTATTGGCTAACAGTCGCTGTCTGTTTGCCAAGCAGAAGTTTGCCATGTTAAACTGTCACTATAATGCCACCTTGAAGAGGCGTTATCATCACTCTTGCGATGATACACGGCAACCGTGAACGGAAACCGAGGCCGGAGCTCACACATCTGAACAACAGACAATCCTGGTGCCGTGGATAAGTAACCCAACAGACAGCGCCGCCTGCTTATCGCCGCCGCGATCCGGGAGCCCTCTTCAAGTGGACATTCCCCGCAGTCAAAATTATACCGTTGTCTGGCAATACAGTACACCAATTTTATTAAAAATACTGAGGAGACAGAAACTCATTTTATTATTTCTCTGAATTTACTGCTTCCCTGCCCCGAATACGGTACAAAAGCACAATCCAAAGCCACAACATCACTTAAGCGTCTCGTGGAACTGATACCGACCTCAAACACTGACAAAACCTCATTCCCAAGGCGTCTTGCCTTAAGACCTTCACAGGTAAAGGACAGAGAGGCACAGCAGCCACAAGGCAGGGGCTAGATTTCCCTCGTCTCTAGACTTCTGTTGATGTCGACCAAGGTATAGAAAACCCGGGGAGGGGCCAGACAAAAGGGCTACAACGCTGCTGCAGACGGGGCTCATCATATGGGGAAACACTTACACACCATCGCTGCACGGCTTGGCCGGGGCTGCTGCACACACTCCTCGTTAACACAGCAAAGTTGTAATGCAAGCTTATATTCAGAGATCTGATATTTGATTAGATACAGGGTGGGGACTTTTGGGTTTTTTTTTTTAGATTTTATTTAATGAGGCTGTATCATATTGACCTCGGTAATTAACAGACTGGACAAGCGAACTTCGCGTTAACGGCACCACATTGATTTTTTGCAAATGTAGAAGTACAAAAGTACTTTTCTGCCCAAGAAAGGTTCTAGTTACCACATTTGAAGGACCTCGGGACAACAGTGTCCCAGAGAACTGTATCCTTTATTCAGTATCGCTCCTCAGCACACACCAAAGTGCACTCACAAGCCCTAATATTTAACCACCTGATAAAGCCTCCTCTGTAGTGCCCTCAGCTCCCCTCGAATCAGGTGGTACTCAATAATTTGCGGAGCCGGAGTCAGCTCTAATGGGTCCAAAGCAATTTAACTTATTAAAATAGTTTATTCAATGTGTACTACATCAGTGAATTAATATATTATTCACCAATGCGTTCTGAACTATTTAGCCAGCTGTGCGAAATGGTTCTAATACACTAGCTGACATTTTTTTAATTACACGAATACTTTGCGTGGCAAATAACTGTTCGCTATTTGGCAAGGCCGACAAATTATATAGAGTTAATTATATTCAGGTTGGTATATGGGTTATAAATAACTGTGATAAAACTGTGGTATCGACGCTGACAGAATTTTAGAGGAAATCGACACTTTCCTATACTGAAGTAACTGAGAGTCAGGAACAGGAACGCTGCCTCCAGTAAACCAACTGTAAATTAATAAGTTGTGTGTGCGCACAAAAGGACTTATTGTTTTAAGACACTACATAGTTTTGCCTTCAAGTCTTATTAATTTCATGTTTTGCCTTACTTTATACTTTATTTGAGACTTTTCTTCCATTCCTCTTTTAGGAACTATTGTTTAAGTTACTGACTTGAAAGTTTTCCACAGCCAGATCCTCCACAGGTTTATATTTGCACATGAATCCCAAATTTGAGTATCAACTCTCAATCCTGCGTGAAGATCGGTGTGAGCAGCCACATCCTGCCAACCTGGAGACCAAGTGGCCAGCCAAGGCCTGGGACTGCAGTCGGTGGAGGACCTCAGCACCCTAAAGAGTCTGCATCACCACAGGGCTGGCCAACACGCTGCAGTCGTTCACACTCATTCAAGGGCGAGCGGCTTTGTAATGAAATAAACACAGAATTCTAACGAATTATGGAGCTCGTGCTCTTCTCCGTCAAGTCAACCCTGGCTCGCCTCAGTTGAACCAAGTCAAAATTTGTTTCAGGCTGTGCCTTGCGCAAGGACAAACCCTACCATCTGCTTGGGGTTGAGTTAACCAGAGATTCCCTGAAGTAGCAACCTGAATCTCACACCTGTTTATCACGACAACTCCCTTTAACAGATCCTTCTGTTTCCCTGTCCTGACTATTATATCTGTTAGCATCCTGTAGCAGGCAAGGGGAACGCGACCCCTTCACCGTACACCAGGGAAGAGGCTGAAATGTTGAGCCACGGTGATGTAGCCTGTCACCAGGTGTGGATTAGCTGTTCCAAGTCGGTGCATGTCACCGGGCTTTAAGGATGTGCGGAGGCGTGATGAAATTCAACACAGCAACATATACCCTCAACTTACCACATCCTCAGCTCAAACAGTCGTGCCCGGAGGGACCGTTTCCCATGTTATGGTATGTAGTAAAATATAAAAACAACCAAAAAATAAAAAACCCCACCCCAACTCAACAGAACAAACCAAGACAAAATAACCTAAAAGGAAAATTGATACCTTTTGTGAAAGAACTATTGCTAAATATAAAGAGAGGGAAAAACAAAGCGGGGAAAGGAAAAGAAGACAAGGAGAGCATATTCTTCAGTAGGGGAAATTTCTCCTGTAAATTGGCAGCAAATCAGTAACTAAATGACATGCCTCAAATCAGGTGGTGGATTATTGGAAATGAAATCTTTGTCCCAGGAAAGCCAACGGCAAAAAAAAAAAAAGTCCCATTGATTTCACTGGGACGGGGCTGTCTCTCTGGACTTAACAGCCAATCATGCAGAATTGGCAGCGGCGTCCCAGCGTCCCCGTTTGTTATTAGACCACGGAAATCCGCATTAGCCTGCTTCATCTGCGCTTGCGACCAGCGCCCCAGCACTTTGCCTTTTTGGCAGGGAGGTGCGAATCAGCAGAGCGGGTTCAATTTTTCAACCCAAGCCACCTGAATGAGAGCTCTGCTATTTCTCCCGAGCGTTTCCGAGGCCATTTTCCCCCTGGAAGGCAGGGCCAGCCTCCCCCGCTAATGGGAGCGCTGTGTTTACAAGCAGAGGGGAACTAAGCCCTCCGTGCGTTGGGGTTTTTTTGCCTGTTTGCGGTACCGCCTGTGGTTGGGATGGGAGGAAGGTTTGTTGGAAGAGGAAGATGGTGAGAAATGGTGGAAGAAGAAAAAAACCCTGGTCCTTGGAGGCCAGTCTTGCTGTGAAGCACACACGGGCCTCATCTTTCTCAGTCCTTTTCGCAGAAATGCTTTGGCGAGGAACAACCAAACTAAACTGCAGATACTTATTATTATAAATATTAGACGGTGGTAGGATGATCCCATTTAAACAACTTTTCATGAACAACCTTTAAAAATTTTAAGTGCTCGGAAAATTCTTGGATGACAAAGCCGCTCTTTATGACTAATCTTTTTTATCTGAAAGCAAAAAACGGGTCCAAATAAATACAAGCACAATACCAGAGGAACAATGTAGAAAGAATGCCTGTGCGTGCGGCGCGCGCCCACGCAGGAAAACAATAAACAGATTTACAATAGTGCAACGTGTGATAGGCAAGATACTATTAATGTGGTGCCCAAAACCCATCACTTAGACTAAATATTATATGGAAATCACCACAGATTGGTACAAGGCTGAGTAAACAAACCGTACACACTGCAGCGGGCATATTTGTCCAGATGCATATTAGCGCAACACACAAAATGGGACCCAGTGAACGCTTAAAGTGAGAATTTGTGACCTGTTAGTATCCCCCAAATGCCCGTAGAACATTATTCTCCCTTTTAACCTTAATTTTTATTCTCCGTCTCAATTTCTGCTCTGCTTCTCCCATCATAGCCTGCGTTACCTACGCTGACAGCCGCGGCAGGCCAAGGTAGCACAGATGGGGTGGCTGCAGCTGCATCTCACCTGCCAGACTGCAAAACCCCACCGGGACACTTCCCTGCTCCCTTTATGTCTGTCTTTGTGCATTTGCCACAGCCCCTTTCTCCAGGCCTTCATCGAACACGTCACCGAAGCCACGGTGTCACACCACCGACGCCGCCAGGCTCCTAAGACACAGACCCGCAACGTGGTTCCTAATGGAGGAAACCCAAGACGGGGTTCCCCCCCCCCTCCCCTCCAAAAAACCCAACCCTATACCTTGAGCACGTCGGAGCAGATTGTTGATTTAAAGCCATTCAATACGCCTGGCTCCCAAAAGGCAGGGACAGAGGACACCTCCGTGCAACTCAAGAGCAAGCCCTGCTGGATTCCATGGCAGTGCCGGCGGGATGGTGGGACACGGGTCTCCTTTTGCCGGGGAGCAGGTGTGGATGGTGGGTCCAGGGCAAGGGGGACAACATGCGGGGAGCCAAGCATGGCACAGCTTCCCTCCTAAAGTCACTCCTTTCAGGCCTCCCGAGAAACTTGGCAAAGTTCCCCTCGGGGCCCAACTTACTTTTTTTTTTTTTTCAAAAGCCTTAACCTCCCTTTCTTTGTTTAATCTTTTGAGTTTGTGCCTAAAAAATAAGGTTTGGGACGGGGTGTGTGTGTGCGTGTGGTTAGTTTTTCCATCCCTGGCTTTGCAGGAGGCTGAAAAGAAAACAGATAAAAAGTCCTGGTGCCACCTGAGCGGGGGGATCGATCGGCCGGGCAGCGGGATGCCTGCCCGCTCCCCCCGACTGCCACAAATAATCCCACCTGCAAGCGGAGAAGTTCCCAGTTTCAAATATCAGGCCGGCAGGTTCAGGGACCTTTTGAAACCAAAGCCCCGTCGAGATTTATGGCTTCGGTTGGGTGAGCGGAGGAAACCGTGGCCATTTTGAGCGCGCCAGTTCTCAAGCCCCGGAGCTTTCCCATCTGAACCGCGGGCTCCGCTTCCAGATCACAGCACACAAAGTTTCTGTAGCCTCTGCGTGTGCCTGTGCTTGCCGAAAAATAACCTCTGTGAAATGAGGCAGACACGGAGAACGTGCCTCCAAGAAGCCTGCAAAGGCAGCTCTCGCCGCCGTATTTACGACCAGCCAAGGGAAGCCCTCCCCACGTTACACCGTCCCCCGAAACCGCTTGCGATTAAAACAGAAGACAATTATGGCAGACTGCACGGCCTTTACTTTGGATGCGGTTAGAGATTTTGCTGGCTGCTACACCAAAACTTCCCATGCTGTGTTTACTGAATTGAATATAATCTCTCTCTCTTTTTTTTAATTTTCTTTTTTTTTTTTTCCCCCTTCCTACCTTAATTTCAATATTTAGAATAGCTTAATTATATTTGATATCNTAATCTCTCTCTCTTTTTTTTAATTTTCTTTTTTTTTTTTTTCCCCCTTCCTACCTTAATTTCAATATTTAGAATAGCTTAATTATATCTGATATCTTCTAAATGTTAAATTGCTGCCATGGATACTGTACTTGTTTTAGGCTTTGCCCACAACCCAAAATGTAACTAAAGATTAATAGAATGCTGAGATATTTTTGGCTGCCAGTGAAATTTAATGAATAAACATTTAAATAAATTACCCCAATAATGAAACAATGTGCCATGAGTTATGCTAAATGCTCCACTTCTCTTACGCTCCGCGCAAATGCTGGGGGAAAGGAAGGAGAGAGTGGGGAAGAACATTTTAAACAAAATCCTTCCTAAACCACACCCAGCCCAACAGTGTCTCTTACGGCACCGGGAACAGGAGAAAAAAAGAAGCGGTGGCTTGTCAGTCAAAGTGTCTAACGATGGCATATGGGTAAAGGTTTCAGTCTGCTATCTCCAGACTCATCTCATGGCCCGGGTTCAAGGCGAGGGAAACGGCTCTCCAGACAAAGGGACCAACCGGTGGACAATGGTGGCTGGGAGCTGTCTGGTCAGCCCGGCCACCCGGCCCCGCGTCTGGATGCACGCAACCCACTGGAGATGGTGAGGAGGGGGGAATAATGGAAAAAAATAAAGAGGGGGTGGGGGGAAAAAAAGCTAAAAAAAAAAGAAAAAGCAAGCAACGCTCTTCGGAGGCCTTTTCGAGTTTCCTAAGAGCTGAAAAAGAAGCAGCCTGAAGGTTAAAGCTGGCTAGTCGGGATGGCATACTTGGCTGCGGATATAGCCAGGTGGCCTGGGCATATTGGCAAACAACTGGCAACCTGCCCAATGCATATGGCTTAGATTGCTTCCCTCTTCCCCATGAAGCCTTCTTAGACTCTTGAGCAAGCATTCATTTTAGAGCGAAGCGCGTCCAAGTGTTAAATAAAAACCTTCCCCCTCCCCAAAATACACCGCCTGTAACCTTTCCCTTTAAACAATACAGAGGTAACTATATTGAAATAAACTAATTACATTTTTAATGAATTCTTACAGAAAAGTGACACGCCACACCCCCCGCCTTTCTCTAAGTGGATCTGCCCTCACTTTTGTTAACTCCTGAAGTACCAAATATGCTATTTTTTCCCCACACGTACTCCTGTTGCGGGGTAAGTACTCCTTGCAGCGGTTAAGCCGGGCGCTGGTGTCCTGCGCCGCCGCCACCGCGGCAGATGTTCAGGGCTTCTCCCGCTTCCGCAGCCACTCGGTGGCTTCGGCAGAGAGTTGCCTTTATTAAATGTTAAATGCCTCTCTCTCTTAAAAACTTAAAAGGCAAGTCCCGCTAGAAATGTTAAAAATTCAGGAAATTCAAACAAAGCACTTGACACACGCTCTCTTAGAGCGAGTAT
The DNA here is from genome assembly GCA_013400055.1 of Nycticryphes semicollaris. NCBI lineage: Eukaryota > Metazoa > Chordata > Aves > Charadriiformes > Rostratulidae > Nycticryphes > Nycticryphes semicollaris. The sequence continues at coordinate 103,393 of VXBJ01000225.1, read as the reverse complement.
ATGTTTAAGCACCAATCCTACTGCCCAAGCCTTTGTGCTAAGTCTAGAGTAAATACTGCATTAAACATTCACAACAGCTCTGGGGAAAGGGCTAAACATATTTAAACAATTAACACATGCCCAACTCTAAGCCGGTGCTTACATGCCACCAACTCCTAAGCAGAGGTTGTGACAAAGGTAAAGTCTTCTAAATTAAAAGCAACGGGACTTGTGTTGAAAGCTCGGTAAAAGCTGAAGTGTTTCGCTGAGCTGAAGCCTCGGTTAATGAGAACCAAGAAATAATTCTCCTCAGCTCCACAAAAAATGTGCTGGCTCCCCCTCGCCCCACCAAAACCCCTGTGTCTGCCTCCCACAGGGGACACTGAAGTCCCAAGTGCCATCAGCTAAATTAAGACAATAACCCGAGTTTCATTCTAATGGATTCTTAACTACAGTTTTTCAGCAGTTACGAAAAATGGCCAATGAGAGAAAGCCAAAAACTTTTCCAAAAGCCGTTGAAAAGCGAAGAGCAAGTTACCATTCCTGTGTCACCCACAAGTAATTCCGCACCCCTAACGAATACGAACCTTGATACTAGTTGATACCTAGATAGTAGTAGCTTTTAATTAAAATCGAGGTGCCGTTAACATTTTAAAGGCAAGTAAGTCACCTGCTAGTAAAAGCATGGTCTAATAACCCAGGCTTTGAAATCCTCACCTCTGAAAGGACAGGCAGCAGATCGGGACGACCCTGAGCTGTCTTCAGCCCAAGTCAACAGGCTCTACCTCCCTTCAGTCATTTCATCCTTGTCATTTTGGGTTTATGGATAGGTCTCCCCTTCCTCTATTCTTTGCTTGTTTTGTCTATTTGAAGTATGAAATCATCAGGTCAAGGAGTAATTTACTTATATAGATTCTTATTTATATAATGTCTACCTACAAGGAGGACCTGACCTTCACCAGAACCCCTGTAAGCCATCATAATATAAATAGCGTATATTATTTACTTAACTTCCTTGCTTCAGTTTCTTTAAGGGGGGAATAATATTTACAGGGATGTTGTGAGGATTAGCTCATTACTTCAAGAGCCTTGAAGATGAAACGTGCCATGTAAATGAGAAATATCAAGTATCAGCGACGCTGATGAAATTATCATCACCATTGTTAAGAGCGGCGTTCGAGAGTAAAATCGGGGAGAGAAATGTGGCTTTCTGCGAAAGCACGTTGCCACAGGCCGCCGCACGATGACCTTGGCGCCATCTTCCCCTTCACCTTCCTCATCCCCCTCCTCACTGGCAACCGGCATCATTTTGAGCTTTATTAGAACGTCTCCACGCCAAGTTGGACAAGCTCCAGGCAGAGCCGTCCTCGGCCAAGGGCAACACGCGAAGTGCTCTCAGACAACTGGGATGGCCTGGATGGAGGAAGAGAGAGGGCGGAACAACACCAACTCGGACTGTTGTTTGCCCAGCGCAAGGCTTCGGTGCCCGAGCGCTCAACAATTATGAATTTTCTCCTGACGGCATGAACCAGAGGCTCTGATGACGGCAGCAAATGGGGAAATTTGTGCCCGGAATCCCCCTGCCGCAGGGCACTGATAGTATGGATTATACGTGCCGCTGCGATTTGTGCCGGAGCTGCAACACCGCTCCTTAACCGTTGAGACGGACCAACGCAAATCTCTGCTTCTTGTCTCTTCGTCGCTTGGGTAAGAAAGATCAAAAGCAACCCAAGCACTGGGGACACTGAAATCCCACAGCCCGGTCTGACTATGATTGGCAAAGGCTCTGTGGGCCATACCTTCGCTGAATTTAGCGGTGCTGCCTCATTTAAGGATTCAGACCTCGTTACTGGGGCAAACCAGACCTCTGAATCCCACTTCCAGCGGGTCTGAGCTGGCTAAAACCTGATGATGATGTGCTTGACGATGATGAGCTTCCAGCACTGAGTGTGAGAGAGAGGGAACCTGCTGAGGGTTGCAAGGCAAGGGAAAGAAAACCTTTGAGGACAGAGCCAAGTTACTCATCCTCAGATGTAACCCAAGTTCGCTGAATCACCCCCAAAATTTCCTTTTTACCCAGCGAATTGTAACAGGCAACTCAAAAGTGAAGCAGGAAGGGGGCAACACGGTACAAACACGAAGGAAAAGGGCTGGCCGAGCCGCTGCAACCTGAGGGCACACCTCGGCTCCATGAACACCAGCCAAGTGGGCAAGTTGCCTGCCAAACTGGGCCACCGAGGGTTTGCCCACCTGGCAAAGGGGGACAAGAGACCTGGGGCAGGGGCTGCCGGAGCTCGCTTTGGTAGCAGGAGCGATCCCACCGTGCAGCCTTCCCTTCCCTTCCCTTCCCAGTACGGCAGAGGCACACACCAGAGCTGCGGGTGATCTCATTTCCAGTAGTTAAGTGAAGTAAGTGCCTAAGTATGCAGGATTGGGGCCCTGGAAACCATGGAGAAACTGGGTTTCTCTTTTTATTGCAGACAACTGCAGCGCCGGCGGAGTGTTGCAGCAATGCTTTTTTTCCCCAGAGGAGGACCTGGTCCCAGGATTTTAAATTTTCTTAATACACTAATGACTTCATAAGAAACTTTTCATTAAAAAGAAAGACTTGGAAACAACAAGAAGAACAACAAAAAAGGTTAAAAATATTGCCTGGCTCAGTAAATACACAGATTTAAAGCATATGGATAAAAATGAGTGTTACTATAAACACGAAGCATGTTTTTTAAAAGAATTTTGCAAAAAGATAAACTTTTTGTAACTGTATTTTGGTTAGAGTTTTGAAGCTGTTTATTGTAAGTAATTGCTTTTCCTCAAGGAAAAACAGATGTATAGATGCAGGAGTTTGTTTCTTCTCCTCCTTTGTGTGAAAGTACACATGAAAAGCGTTTCTGTAAAAGAAATACAAGAGCTGGAATAGTTTACGTCGTTGTAAAGATAATAATAAATTAGTGCCTACTGTGCCTGTAAAAGTGCAGGAGACCGTTTCTCCTGCCTGTCCTCATGCAGGCAAACTTTCTGAATTCTCCCAGATTTAACGTGTAGAAAATTTCAGAGGGTAAAACTTGCCTCAAGAGCCTCAGAAGTTTGGTGTTTGATTTATCATTTTGGGGTTTTTTTGTTTGTTTGGTTGGTTTTTTTTTAATTTTGCACTTTTTCTCAAAACCTGTTTCAGAACTTTTTTAAAGTACACATACCAAGGTCCAGGGCTGAAATGTTCTTTGTCCCTACCAGGGCTGGTCTTTACATTTTTAGAAAACTTATCTGGCTCTTCCTGCAAGCAACAGCGCTCCTGGCCCCGAGCTCCGGCAGAATCCAGCCCTCGAGCTCATCCACCTTTTTCTCCCAGACAAAAGGTTGTAAAGGAGGCCAAAAGCTCCACGCTTTGATACCGTTCCCAAACATATGGGAACGTACGGCTTCATGAAACTGCATTTAACAGATGTTTAAAGAAAGACAACTAACAGATCCAGAATGTAGTAATGAGGGAAAAAAAGACAATGTACATAAATTCAGCTGCGTGTCTCTTTATAGTGCTACCAATGCCCCGGAGACAAAATGCAAATGAGTCTACTTATTTGCAATATGACACTCTCCATTTTATATTTAATATTTTAGGTCATGACTAAAATTGATTTTCTTCCGAAGTGATTTCTTCTGGCACCTAAATGGAGGGAGATTTACGCAGCCTGCGGCGCGTTGTACTTTGTCAGTTCAGAGAGTCGCGAAAAACAAACAAAAAAAAAGCAACCCCAAACCCCTTGACTATCAATTTCCGATTTCCAAAGTAAAGCGAAGAGGCCCCTGTCCAGGCTCAACCCCTGTGCCAGCCCAGCCTCCTCCTTTTTTTAATTTTGCAACTTCTGAGCCCCGAATTTGAGTTGTCGATAGTTTGGGAGCCCAAAGACCAACTGTTCGCTTTAGCAAACCAACAATGTCTGCTCATTTTGTCCCAATCTTTTCAGCTTAAATATTCACAATGTGCCATTATTACTGAATCATTATCTGCCTTTAGCTCTGACAACAGCATCATAAGGGCTATGAAAGGCTCCTTTCTTCTCATGATTAGTCTCTAAAACATTTCCTCATCTTACAGTGCTTTGCAGCTTCCCAGAATGCACCGCTCAATTACAGTGCTGAAATTAACTGTATGCCACTCTTATTTATTGATAAAAGAATAATCAAGTGCTCCAGCCCATAGCCTGCTTTGGCCACAGGTTTTTATATCAAGTTTCAAGTAATGCGGGGTGGGTTGGGTTTTTTTTTTTTTGTGGGTTTTTTGGTGGGTTTTTTGTTTGGTTTTGGGTTTTTTTTTTTTTTTTTAACTCTTTGAATCCTCTTATAAATGGGTGGCATTGTCTGCGGCCCGGTGACAACACTGTGCCGCTCGCTGCGGCGCGCAAGATAAAGCACCCTTCATTTGCGTGGGGTAATCTTGTTGAAAATAGTCCTGTACGGCTGACACTTTTAAAAATTAATCTTGAAAGGGAAAAGTTTGTTTATTGGTTTGGGTTTTTTTTTTTTTGGGGGGGAGAGAGGGGCAGGGGGAGAGTGTTGGGTGGTTTTGTTGGTTTTGGTTTTTTTAATCGCCGGGACTGATTAGGCTGCAAAGAAATGAGATGTAAAGAAAACCCAGATATGGAACTTGCTAAACTTGGGTCTGGAAGTTGCACACGCACGTTAGAAGACGCTGCCGGGTGAGATTATCCCGGCCGGAGAGGATAATTGGGAGACTTCTTACATCGGTTCTGCGCGGGGACCGTATTAATTGCTCAGGAACGGAATGCGGGGCTTTGGCTCTCCTGCGCCGGCTGTTTTGAAATGTGACATTAAATTGTGATTTAGCAGATAAGAGGCACAAAGCAAACTGCCCCAGAAACAATGGACTCGCTTCTCCGGAGGCTGGCGCTGAAATTCCCATCGACTTCAAAGAGAGCGGACGCGGGCTTCCAGTTCCTATCACATCTACCCAAGCAAGAAGATTTTTATATCCAGTACCAAAGAATAACATGTAATTGGGCTACAGCTTGGTCCAGCGCAAGAATGAAAATAAAAACACTTTCTAAACCTCAAAGATACTTGCTAAGCCATGTATACATTAATCATTTATACCACATGATTATTGTTCATTATTTGGGCAATAACAAATGGAAGGGTGTGGGGGTTAGTGTGGGTTTTAACAAACCACATTCTATTTAAGCAAAGCCAACTATTAAAGAAAGACCTAACTTGCCAAACCAAGATAAATATATGCCATTATTATGATCGCATAAAAGCTACTACTCTCGGCATTACAATTTCTCTTATAATTGGTACTATTATAATTAAATGAATGCATATGTTTACAGTTCTTCTTTGAATGGTAAAGTGATTTAGCAATGATGGTGCCTCTAATTTCTTTTAACTGTACTGGCAAACTTCACTTAAACAGTGGTCTAAATACCACATCGCCACAATAAATTAGTAAAGCATCTAGTAAAGTCCATGTATGTTGTTACGGAGCGGAAACGCTTCAGAACAGAACCACCCGAGTCACACTTCAGTCTGCCCAGGTGAAAAAAAAATACACTCCTCAAACAGAATAAAGGCTGGTGACATCCTGACATAAAATAGATCTTTAAAATAGGAATATACAAGCACTCACAAATGCCTACAACCCTTTTTGGTTGGTTTTTTTTTTTTTTGCAACACTGATCAAATGCTGAAAATTGTCCCCCAGGAGTATCTGCCCAATTTTAAGTAATATAGTTCAATAAGACATTTGTAAGCTGTTGTAAGCTGTCACCTCACGTGAAAAGGTGACATGGCACAGGATGGATCTGTATCTTAAGCATTCTAAGCATCTGGTTGCACTGACACTCTCACCATTATTATAAACTGGTGCTAGAAAAGTTAATAACGGGCTTTTTCGGATAATCAATTTTTACATCTATATACAGCAAAGCTTTGTGTGGTATCCATCAGGGCAGCGTCCAACAAGCTTGGGTTGTGGAATGAGGCTGAGCCTGGAGCGCCACGAATCACTGCCGGATCCATTTCCCAGCACCCAGCCCGTGGGCACGGCTTCCACATGCCAAGCCAAGGCTTTTCCAGCCCCGTGGCTACTGTGGGATTCCCGCTTGGAGACCTGAAGGGGCTCGCTGGGATTTTAACCCGGGCCAGCACCGTCAGCGTCTCCCATCACGGCTGTGGGTGGTACAGAACTCACCTGGTGGAACCACTTTCCAGCCTGTGTTTCTCGTGGTTTGACCTCACCCACCGTAAGCATTTTGGAAAATTTGGGGTTAATTTGGGACTATCCTCTCTCAGTATTCTAATTCCTGGGAGTTGAGGTGGTACGGGAGACCTTAAAGATGTTTGAATTTGGGTTGGAGGTGTCGATTTGGACTCTAAAGTTCTGAGGAGAAGCAGAATTTGCTGACCCAGAAGGAGAGATGGTTGAAAGACAAAAGAAGAAGGAGCGTTGGCTGCAGCGCGGGCTGTACGCAGAACGAGGACAGTTTATGGCAGCGTTTCAGCAAACAGATCAGGAGAAAAATCTGCGATGTTTCCCTCCAAACCAGGTGAATGTAACCAGCAGCCCTTGTAAAATCTACTTTTGCGGTTTCGGGCCAGTATGTTTGGGTTATTACTCCAGAGGCTTCAAGAGAAGGCTGTAAAAATGAGGATTTTTTTTTTCTTCCCCCCAAATCTATCTACTAAGCTCGACCAGTAATTCTATTAAGGAAAATAAGGCAAGCTGTGATGTTTGAGTTTAATAAGCACAGTACAGAGAATATGTGAGCAGAACTTCTGACTTAACATTCTTTAACAGATGTTTTATAAAGGACAGATTTAAAAGATTTGCCTGTCTTATTGTTCTGGCTCTTGCCATATTATATGGCTACGTTTTCAGTCCCAGATTTTCCCAGCTGTAACAGTTAAATAGCGAGGGGTATAAGCCTGGATACTGTAGGCAAAATGCCCAAACTTATTCTCTCCCATGGAAAAACACCCTGGTATAAAGGCAGTGATGAGAAGGTGGAGTTAAGCCTTTTGGCAAAGGAATAATCTCCATACTCTTAAAAATGGATACGGTCATTTTAATGCACACTATTTTATGAATGATGCTTTAACTGTGCTGCCAATTAGCAGAGCCTTAAAAATACCTCGCTTATACAGGCCTGATAACTGTCTTTCTTAACCTTTAGCTGACCTTTTTTGTTTTTGCCATGCTCATAAACCAACATATGAACTATCAAAGAGAACGGCACTGAACATCGATTCAAATGTTATATATTAAAAAAAAAAAAGGGGGGGGGGGGGGAGAAAGGCGAATAAAAAGAGGGAAAAAAAATAAAAAAGAAGGAGAAAGGAATGAAACCCAGCTGGTCAGCCAACTTTTAAAAAACCATAAGCAGAAAACATGCTCTTCTAATTGGACAGAGAAGACAAGATCTGGAATAGGTGCAATTTTATTACTGCAACAGCGATTCGCATAGCCCACGCTCTTTTCAAAGCACGAGCCCCGTGGAGTTTTATCGGACATCTGGAGCAGGGCTCTGGCAAGATGCTGAGGGACTGGGGCTCCCATTGATCTCCACACTGGCAACAGGCGCTCCAGCCTCTCCAAGCGGGAACGGAAGAAGGCTTTTGCTCAAAAGTGTACAGAGAAAGGATATTATTATTTCATAATTCTTTTTTTTTGTTGTTGCCTTTAACCCAAGAGGTGTGTAAGGTTTATTTCAGATATCTGGTATAAGGCGTATTTCAGATATTTGGTCTCAAGACCCTGCGACTCCACGTCAAGTCAGGAACGAAACGGCTGCCGAGAGCAGGCTATGGCAGCCAGTCTAAGGCCGGTGAGTTTTTTCAACCACACCTAAAATAGACTCTGCTATATTTCATCTAAAAACTGTGTGTATTCAAACATATGGCCAAGGGAAGAGATATATGCAAAGGCTTATGCGTGCACAATGTTTAGTATCCACTTTCAAAATATATCTCCCAAGAATTTCAGGAGGCCCCGAGATAGCAAATATTATTTGCTTGATTATTAACATCTTCTCCTTTTATACCAGTCAGTTGAAAAGTATGCAGTCACTGGGTATTTTTGGTGGCCTCTCAATCATGTCAAAGATCATAAGACAAGCAGATGGTGTACATCTGGGCTTACCCAGCAGTAAGGAAAATATCTCCAGTGCAGGTAGAATGATAAAGACAGGACTAAGCACACACCATTCCTTTCGGAGCCATGGAATGGGATGAGCCCCGTGTTTCTATTTACCTGTCTGGAGCAGGATGACCCCAGAGAGGTACAACAGCAAACAGCCCTGGTGACGTGAAGCAAAAAAGAAGCCTTGCAACATCTCCAACGCGGCCCTCGGCCACGGGATTAGGCTTGCCCCGGCTCATTTAACGCGGAGTTGAGAAGTGAGAAGTTAATGAAAGAGATTTTCAGGGAGGCGATGAGGGGGTGAGGGCCTCAGCCTCCCTGGGATGTCAGCGGAGACGTGACGAGGGGCCGAGGTGCCCCACAGCATCCATCACCAGCAGAAAGCTGCTGGTCTCCCCAGACCCACATCGATTTGCACCGAGAACCTGCCCCAGCCTCTCCAACGTTATTTAGGTTTGTTTTGGCCGCCTGGTCAGAGTTTGTATCAGAAACAAGTTTATGGCCAAAGTCTACCCCTGAAGCACCACTTTACCCACTTGCACAAGAGCAAAAAATCGCCCTTGGCTTGGCCTGTCCTCCTGCTGCTGAAGCTCCGGGGGAGTTTTTAGAAGCAGCCTCCAAAACCAAAAGACATTTAGGAAGATCATTAGTTGTTGTTCTACTGTGAAGAGGGCTTATGTGGATAGAAGGGATGAAACCAGCACTATTTATTATCCACCTCAGATGCCGCCACATGCGCTGTAGCTCCTAACACCAAACTTTAACCCTTTTTTTTTTTTTCTTCTCCCCCATAAAACTGTCTTGAAACAGAGACCTGCTTGAGACATCCAGAGTCTGTCATGAGATGTCTGAAAAGTTCAAAAAGTGTTGCTTTCCATCATTAAACCAGCACTATCGTGACGCTGCGCAGAAGCCTCTGTTGGAAAAGCTTTGCTTGTGGACTCTCCTAGAGGCTCTGCCGCATAGAGAGCCCTCGCCGTGCTGTACCCAGGCTCGAGATGCCATGCATACTTTGTTGGTCCTTTCTTTCCTTCTTTATCCCTTTTTTTTTGTCCCCCCCCTGTCCTCCCTCGCCCCCCGCCTTCCCTCCCCTCTGAAATACCAAAATATCAGATAGCTGATGACGGGGAGAAATGTTAACACAGTAGTTTGGAAGTTTTTAACCCTTGCCTTTCATCGTCTCGCACTTAATTCACTCTCATGCCCCTTGCTTCTTCACTGCTCCAGACCCTGCCGTACATACCAAGGCAATGACCACAACGTCAGCTTGTGCACTGACTGATTAGATTTAATTAGATGGATACTTTGTTCGACTGATCTTTCAGCTATAGAAAGTATTGGGTTACTTAGCCATATCGGTGAAAACATGGCTTGCGTGTTTGAAGGCGATGGATGTGCGACACTGTTCCACATTAAAAAGTGCAAGAGTTGGCTACGTTTTAATGGCTGAAGCGAGAGATACAAAGATCTGTTTTAATTGAGTTTGTGGCCCTGGAAGATTGTCTCATTTTTCCCATTATCCCAGTCAGTTCAGGGAAATGCAATGCCCCTGTGTACAATCCTGCCTATGTTCTTAAACCATCATCCCTACCTTGAACGACTCTTTATTTCCTTTTTTTTTTTTAAAACAAAAACAAAACAAAACAAAACAACCCTCCTTCTTTCCAATTCCGCTGCTGCCTGTTCTTGCTGTTTGCATCCCCCTTGCCAGACCCGGGCGCAGGGCAGAGCGGGCTGATGTGTTTTCATGGGATGGGTTCCAGTGGCAAAGCACCAGCCCACCATCATCCATCAGGCGCCGGCCGAGCAGCCCGGGAGCCCGCCGGCCCTCGGCTGCCTTCACCAGCGGCATCACAACCCCGCTCTCGGGGCACCCTTCGCCTTCCCAGGGTTAAACTACGGCAATCAGCGCACACCCCGCGCTCCCTGCGAACGCACCAGGAGCTCGGCTGTTAAAAAGAGCAAAGCCAAGCCCACGTACAAACCCGGTGCTTTGAAAAAGTCTCCGGGCTGGGTCAGCCTGGCAACGAAATCCCTCGTACGGCTCTGCTGGCAAACTTCTCCACTGTAACTGTACCTTATACAAATAAAAAAAATGCTTTTGCCAATAAAGTTCATACTAGGTCCCCCAAAGCAACGGGTTGTTTTGACAGAAATGCCTTTAACACTAAGCCTTTTGCCAGTACACAAATGCTGTACACAAAATGACAAATTTAGAAGTAATACATAATGTTATTACTTGAACTAAAGTTCCTGCTGCAGCCTTGGTTCAGTTTAAATGCTAATTTGAAAGATTCCGCTTATTCTACTTCTCCTTTGGATTTATCTTTTTTTATCTTTTATTACTTTTTAGTTTATTGTTTGTTCTTCACCCAGACCTTGTAACTCGCAACTGAGATGAAGTCTGTCGTAAAAACTCGCAGTTTAATTCAATACCCTGAGCCACACAGGCTACTGCTTTTAAAAAAACCAGCTCCATATAATTATTATAATCTCAGTGATACCCAGAGCTCAGCTCCCCCTGGTCAATAATTAGTGTGATTGTGGCTTAATACAATTTTCTTTTTTTCCCCGAAGCAAATACAATCTTTTTAGATCAATTTGTAGATTGTTACCCTAGAGGAGGACAACAATGTAAACAAATGCTTTTTTTAATACCATATTAACTCATTTAATTTGCACACAGATAAAAGCGTGAAAATATTTCGTTTTGCTGGTGGAGGGACGGCCTCGAACCCCGACGAGCTCTGCTGCTGCTGGGTCTGGACTCCGGAATAAATACTTTATTTAAAAAGAAATAAAAGAAGAACCCAAAAAAACCAACCCAAAAAACCCAAACCCCACACAAAACCTCTGTGCCGAAAATCAAATCCACATGCGGCCTTAGCTATTCAGGCACCGAAAGGCCCCAATTCCTCACTGCTCCTTTCTGCTCCAGCGGAACTGAAGCTGCTTTAACCTGGCAGCCCCGAGGAAAGGGAATCCCTGCGTGGCATAGGGCCACCGCCTCCTCCGCTGGCCAGGGGACACTGGGCACGGCAGGAAGGTCCCAGGGTCCTGGCACAGCCCAGCAGCCAAACCAGCCCTCGGGAAGGGCTGGCAGCCCTTGTTACAAACTCATCCCCATCTTACACAAACTTCTCTCCCTACGGCTTGGGCCAGCCCAGCTCCTCTGGGTTCCCCTGGCGGTGGCTGGTCCCACAACTTGGCTTCCTCACAAGTCAAAAGTTGCCCAGGCTGGCAGGCGCCTGCCAGACCACGTCAGATCAGGAAGAGGTTTCACTCCGCGGAGCCTGGTGGTGGACACAGGAGCTGAACACTGAATTTAGAATCATAGAATGGTTTGGGTTGGAAGGGACCTTAAAGATCATCCAGTTGCAACCCCTGTCCTGGGCAGGGACATGTCCCACCAGACCAGGTTGCTCTAAGCCCTGTCCAGCCTGGCCTTGAATTTGGTTTCTTAGCAGGAAAAGGAAGGTGAAAGAAGAGACCAGAAGGAACAATGAGAAGTCAAAGGTGCCCGCCTTGGGCTTTGATACGAGGAGCAAAACGCAACAGAGTGATGCATGTAACTCACTTCTACCACCAAACGCTGCTCGCTCCTTGTACGTATTACACAACTGAGGTTCCTGAGCCCCCTTTCAGCCACGTTACTGCCCTCTTATACCAGCGCTGTGGTGACAACAGGGGAAAAAGGGGATGACAGCCAGGCAAAACTAACTTTTATCTAACTTGAAGGCTCCTTCAGACAACTGCAGAGGAGCCCAAGGATGGGCAGCAATCCCACCCCTTGCACCCGCCCGTGCTGCGAGGGCATGAACACAGGCAGCAGCTTGATGGAACTTCAATGGCACAAACCCACCCCACTCTACCTATAGGAAGGAGACAGGGCACGATTGTACTTGGAACACTAGGAGAAATGTGTGGTGCTGACACATTTTCCCTTCACCGCTTCCCCTTCTCTTCCACGTACACGTTCCCAATGACGGTTCTAAGCTTAAAGATTTGGGGGAAGTGGGGGGGGCCGAAAAGGCATTTTATGACTTGACATACATAAAAAAATCAGCGTTGGTGACCGACAAGGGAGAAGAGGGAACCTCCGACACCAGAAAGGGACTCTGAAGACAAGGGACAGCTAAACGAGACGTATTAACAAGTCAGTGCCACAACAATTTCACTTAATTGAAGAGGGATTTCCTAAGAGTACCATCTGGGAACACCTAAAGAGCCCTTCTGCAGGCTGGAACAAGAGCTCACAAATGCATCTCTGCTTAGACACCTTGCACATGCCAGTACCTTGACTTACAGCGTAGGTGTGCTATAGGAGAATAAATTTGTTTACAACCAAATTGTGGGACTGCCTGCATGCAGATAGTTTTCGGTAACCTGTTTGAAACGTACACTTGGTATTCAACGGCTTCCTGGGGAGACAACATTCATCAGTCAACTGAAGCTCACCCTTGTGAATCGTGAGTATCTCTGCAGCCAGCGAACAATTCAAAACCTTGAAGGAGTCTCCCTGCTACAGCCGTGTGCCCACTCCTCCCTAAAATGTATGGGGCTGTAACTCCTGGGGTATCAGTTAAAGTGGAGCAGGAGAATCATTCCCATGTGACTCTCTGATCGCCACAGGGATTTTGCCAAAGGAATGTTCAGATCTCAGAAATGGAAGGGGAAGATATGTCGTAGGCGCACGCACACACACTCTTACCCAGTAGAACCAGTGTCATACCTGAGCAACTCACCTCAGAAATTAATATAACTCCCCAAGACCATTCTGCAGGAGGTTTGCATGGAGGGAAATGGAGACATACATGTCTGGAATCAGAGCCTCATCCCCAAAGGGGCTTCTGGAGCAGCTGGAGGCCCCCTACACCTCCGTGCCTCAAAACACAAGTCCAAGTCCCAAGATCCTCCCTGAGCAACGTCCCCAGGACGTCTGCAGCCAAGGCATGACCCAAAGCCAACTCACTGGTGTCTCCAGCCACTGCTTCTACCACAAGGCCACGTTTCCGCTATAGATTACACTCAGACCATTAATCTTTAAAAGAGGAGAATTTGCCGCTAATGCGATCGGAAACGGCGGTAGGAGAGACTCCCATTAATGAGAGCCAGCTTAATATAACAACCGACTTCTACATTTCTTATCTGAAAATACCTCCCCTGGAAGCTGTGGATGCATTACGGGCTTAAAAAGAATTACTAATGCATTAATTCTTGTCAGATTTGTAGTGTCCTAACCCACAGCTGCTTCACCCACTGACCTGGGTAGCATTAGTGAGAACTCTGCAATTGAGTAAATGAGGGCCCGACCATACACCCAGGGCTCAGGCTGTTATTTGGTCCTGGTGTCAGCAAGGGCTACCCGCTCAGGCACTGAGATTATCATTAGACAAATTTCTAGGATCTTTGGTCTGAAAACTAAACGTTTTCCTCCTGTGCTATTTTGTCTTTCTGCTAACGCGGGCTTACGTGTCTACTTTTACGTAGGAAAAACTTGTCGTTCCTCCTCATCCTGTGTGACTCCCGGTGGGCCGGCCGGCGTTAGAATGGCAAGCATGGAGGGGAGTACAAGGGCAATAGGGGTTTGGGGGTTAAACACCGAGTTTGAGAACACGCTGAAAAACGGAACGCAACTGTGTTGTGGCATAAAAGAGAAAAAAAAATAATAAAAAAAAAAAAAAGAGAAGGGGATGTTTGCAAATGCGTGGGTTCTGAGGGAGCCAACTGGCTGGGGATGAAGGCAGCGATCGGACGCGCTCCTGCGGGATCCTGGCGTTGTAGACGCGTGTGAGGGGATCGGATTAAATCGACTCAATCCGCCAACTTTTGCAGCCCCGGTCCCGAACGCAGCTGTGCCGCTGCCTATTCCCTAAAATAACCGGTCCCCACATGGGAAGACCACGAAAGCCCAACTCCTTCCCCGCCACAAGGCAGAAACGGAGTCTCTTCCATCACAGGAAAGGAGAGAACATCCTGACAAATGCCTGCGTTTTGGACGGGTGACAAAGCTGTCATGGGAAAGAGGCGGCAGCTCCCTTCGGAGACGGGAGGTGGGGAGCGGGATCAGGAAACTTCTGAGCTCTTCTGGCAGCCCAGGTCTGGCGCTGGGCCACCAATCCCCCACTCCTCACGGCGGAGCAGCGCTTAAACACAAGCAGATTGACACCGAAAGCTTGGTGGCTGCTCCGTGGTTCCTATGAAACACATTTGGAATTTGGAGACCTGAGCCGGTTGGAGAGGTTGCACAACCCATATTCACCTCCATAATTAGCACAGCCCGGCACCTTGCAGGCTCCTTCTGTGCAGACCAAGCCCCAGCTCAGGCTGGAATGTCACCTCTGCCACCACGGCTTCCAGAAGGTCCCTGCAACAGCTTGGAGAGGGGACACGTGGCAACGCCTACTTGTGGCTGCTGGGCTGGCCCTAGGGTGTCCTCCTCTGCTGTCCTCACACACATCATTCACCTCTCTCTGTAAAGAGATCGTATGGGAAAGGGGCTCTGTGGCTGTTTATGGAGGGTTGGGAAGTTAAACTGGAATGGGGACAAAGATCTCTCGAAGCACCGTGTCACGTGCCCTGTTCTTGGGTTCTATACATCGTGACCTGCCACGTGTTAACCCAATGTGGTCCCCCACGTGTACCTCCTTGCACCGGGAGTCGGAGCCTCACCCCGTGGGGAGACGATCAACTTCCAATTTGTGCTTTTGAGTTTCGCTCTCCATAAAAATTGCCAAGATTTCATCTTACTTACTTAATTAGCCTCTGCTTGGAGCTCCGTTGGGTGCCTGGCCTCACGCCGGCTTTTTGGAGCCTCAACATCAACACAAAGCGTAACCAGGGGAGAGAGGTGAATAATCCTGGAGAGAAAATGACAGCACCCAAATTCCTTGCCTGTCCGGAGGTACGTGCTGCTTATGGCTTCCAGAAGTAGGAATATGTATGGCTGAACAGTAATTTTACCTTGGTTTATTGATTAAAAAACAGACCTTTTCCCTTAATTCCTCCAGTTTTCAGTACGCTCTCTAACGGCGCGGTTTGATTTATGACGTTAATGGCGCTCCTGTGCAAACACTGCATTTCCAGTTTTTAAATACGCAGACGAGAAGTGTTCTAAGAAGAAATACTTTCAGAAATGTTAATATTAGCAAAGTCACCATTACCGCTAAGTAATGAACTTCATGTGGATCGTTTCATGGGTATTTTGCTCCTAATTGTTTCTAAAACTT
>VXBJ01000225.1:67737-87994 GCA_013400055.1 Nycticryphes semicollaris | reverse complement strand
CCCCCTGCTCCCGGCCCCATGCACCACCGTCTCCCTCCACGCTCCGACCGTGCCAGCTCCCGAGTTTTGCTGGTAGAAAACCGGAGTAACACAGGGACGAATCGGGACCTAACACAAAGAGTACACTGTATACATTTTTATTGTATAATTTATTGTTTTTTTCCACTGAGCTGGCTATATTGTTTTATCCATTTGCGTGACAGGATGTCTAGGAAACAGCTGAAAGAATTATTTGCAGTGAATTTAAAACACACTGGATCAGAGAGACGCAGACACAAAAATCTTTGTTGAGCAAATAACAGGGTGCTACCCTTGTGTCAGATGGGGAAACTTAACTCCTTCATATCATAAACTGCACGAATGATAGGTGCAACAGCTCTGCCTCCTTCCTTGTCTCTGCTGGCGTCCTTGACCTCGCTTTACCTACATGAAAATCCGGCGCTCGCCCAAATCCAGGTCCCTGAGCTGTCCCAGGACACCCGTGGGCAGAGAACGGACAAACAGCCTTCCTGTCCCAAAGCCGGCTCCGAGAACGGGTTGGAGCCGTCTTCTCCAGCTGCATCCGTCTCTCCCCACCGATGAAAGACACACGCACGTGACTCGCTGGGACCAAACACCTAACTCTGAGAAAACCAGAGGAGGATTTCCCTTCCAAACATGAAGGATAAATCTCACTACGTTAAAGAAAATGATCAGGTAAGAATCAAACCACAGATATCATCGCTGAGAAAACAAGAAGAGATGTGCCCAAAGGTTTTGGAGGTGGGCTCCAAAACCTGATGTCAGGACTGCAGGGGGTACCAATAATGGGATTTTTCACCTATCTCTGCACACACTCAACAAACAAGTCCCCAAGGGGTGGCTTGAAGGTGGGGCAGCCTTTCCTGCAGGTTTACAACATTTTGTGAGCTTTGGCAGGACAATGGATATTACTTACACATTGTTTCTGGAGGTTTATCGTAAGGAAGTGATCCCTCAAACCAGTTCCAGGCTGTCTCCCTGCTTACAGCTGAGACTGACAGCCACAGCCACGGTCCATTTACTGCTCCAGAGAGCCTTTCTCTGTGGCCGCTGATAACGACTTGGAGGACATGGGCACACCAAGTGGCATTTGCAGGGCATTGTCATCTGCTTCTAACACTGAAATCTTCAGAGCCACTTGGTGATTGCATTTCAGATGGGAATCATAGAATCACAGACTCATTCAGGTTGGAAGACACCCTTGGGATCGAGTCCAACCATCAGCCCCACTCTACAAAGTTCTCCCCTACACCATATCCCCCAACACCACATCTAAACGACTCTTAAACACATTCAGGGATGGGGACTCAACCCCCTCCCTGGGCAGCCCATTCCAGGGTCTGACCACCCTTTCTGTGAAAAATTCTTTCCTAATGTTCAGCCTAAACATTCCTCACACATTTCATTAGACCAAGACTTCCATGTACTTAAGTGTCCTGGTCTGGGACACAGGGCAGAAGGTCCCACTTGAGCTCTTTGCCACCGTGCAGCACCCAAACTCTGTGCCCCAAAGCGACCCACCGCAGCAGTGCACTCCAATATATGCCTATATTGGAGGTGCGGACAAAGCATAAGCCAAGAATTACAGTGTACTTGTCTCCAAGAAGGTTTCTCCACAGTTAATGCTTAATCAAATTTGTTTTAACCGCTGGAAGTTATTGGCTGGCAACTTTATTTACCGTCGACGTCCATTTTGATCTTTTTAAAAAAGAGATCTGCATTTGCGTCACTGAAAAAACATCCAACAATATTGCTTAAGACTTCAATAATCCTTAGGCTTGTTTCCTTTTAACCCAGAAAAGGAAGCTTTTGAAACAGTAACACCAGCATTTACAAAATCCAGGGTCTGACATCCATGGGCTAATTAACCCTCACACGTTATTGCCATTTCATGGAAGAGGAAGCTGAAACACAGGCAAGTCCCCAACTCCCTGAGCAGGTCAAAGGCAAAACCGGGATCGGGCTTCATAAGAGCTGATTTCTCCACTAGACACGTAGACTCCACATCTAACGTTAAGAAAGACATTCACGTTTTGTGTTTCTACCAAAGCAGAGCAGACCTTATATATAAAGTGCAAGAAAAACCTTCTAACCAGCATTCTCCATCGTTGTTCACAGCAGCCCTGCAAAGAGTCCACAGCCTGTGACACAACAGTGTGGGTTTAGTGGCAAAGGGTTTAACAGGCTGGACAAGCAACATACATTGAAAATAAAACATATGCCAGACTCGGAGCTATGGAAATCACAGAAGCCAACGGAGCTGTGTTGTGCTACACTAGCCAGGAATCTCACTCAATAGCTGGTACAAATATATACTAAATAAAAAGTGGCAATGAGTTCTGCTGCATAAATAGCATCTCTCTACACTGGCAATCGGTCGCTGAGAGAGAACTGAAAGCAGGCTTTTGGCATTGTCTTGAAAAAACGCGACTGCCCAGAAAAATGAGATCCAAATACATCCCTCTCCCTGTGCAGGCAGGCGTGTGCAATGCGTTCAGGGGGTTTTCTGTCTGCTTGGGGTTTTTTTTCCTTTGGGTTCCTCAGCAATTCTGCAGATCGGTGTGACAGCACTGTGAGGGAGATGGAGAGCTGTACGTTAGAGCTCTACTACTTGCAAGGTGAAAACGAAAATGCCCTTGGGGGTACCTGCTCTAGAAATGCAACCAAACTGGTGACAGGAGAAAGGGGACCAAGTTCATTCCCTACAACTTCTGGTTCAAAATCCTACCTTGAGGCAGTTCAAGGGCTGCTTTTTGGGCTCCTCTTTGGAGCAGGGATATTGCTTTTTTTTTCTGTGTTGGAGAGACCCATGCTTGGAAGTGAGTGCTTCACATGGTCCCAGACCCTGGAGCAGCTCAGCACTTCACCATCCTTGGCTTCCAAAGCATCTTTTTCTTTTCCCCTCCAAAGGAAATTAGGAGGCTCACACACTTGTGGTGATTTAGGAGATTGCTCACACAATCCATGCCTCAGTTTAGAAGGTGAACACCCCAGATTCCCCCAGGGGACAGAAGCAATGTGGTTTTTTTAAAACAACTCTCCCACAAAGCCACAAAGTCTGCAAACAAGTTCAGATACGGACAACTGATGTCTACCACCAATTTCTCCCAGTCTCTACAAACTCTGGACCAGCCACTTTAATACTACACTCACAGCAGACAGCTCAAAAAGTGGTTGTAAGATCCACCACACTATAAAGAGGTAGGGAAAAAATATACACGTTTAAAAGAAAATGTATAATAATCAGAAGCCATCTCAGCTTCTTTCCCTTCCTCTGTCACTCCTTCTCAGAAAGACAAGTTGTCCCACAACCACCAGAGCAAACAAAGCCTCGTTTCCTGAGGATTTGCATTGCATGTCTTCATTCCTCCCAGGACAACATCCTGCGCTTCTCCCCCAACTCCTTGATGATTCATCTTCCCCTTCCCTGCGATTCCTCCCTTCCCGACCTCTGGCCCTCACATCTGGAGGAGCCCAGAGGCCGTTTGCGTGTGGCTGCTTCCAAGCTCGGCGCCTGCCGTCGGACGCGCCGGACAGGCAAAGGTGAAGCTCACCCTGCCCAATGTTCCTCCCGGGAGGATACGGATGGGGGGTGCCTCTTCCCTGCTCAGTCACCATTCTCAATAAAAAATTTAAAAAAAAAAAAAAGTAGAAAGGTGGTGTCTTTGAGAGCTTTTATCTGTCTGTCACACTGGAATGAAATTAGCCAAAGGGATAAATGTTATGTGAGCTTTACCTACAGACAGAAGGGAAGTTGTTGCAGAAACCAAGCTAAAACATGACAGAACGGAGAGGCACAGACAGGGAAACCACTTCCACTTCACCAATTATCCCAGTCCCCAAACGACTGACCGGAGCGAGTCCCTGGGTCTGAATGTAGTCGCCCACAACACGCCCTGTCCCTGCAAAAACCAGGGGACACTGGTCCCACCAGTACCCATCTCATCAACAAAGGGAAGAGCACAGGAGCTCTTCTATCCAAATCCCTTGAAGGTTGTTTCCTGGTCCCAGGAGGTGCAGGGATTAATGGATTCGGGAAAAGGCTACACCTTAAGAGCTTAGAAATTGAGGTAGGCAGAGCTGCATTCACCCCGGCCACAGAAGAGCGGTGTTCAACACATCGGCAACTTCAAAATGTCTTTCAGTGGCAACTTGACAAAGGTTATGTTTCAACAGGAACATGTTATCTCTCCTTCCAAGGCTGGGCAGGACACTTCCTAACAGACAACTCAACAGGCCCTAACAAGTAATTAAATAAGATAGGTTTGGGGGAGTATTTATTCACTTTTTCCCCCCCTTTTCTGTTCCAACTTCTAAAGCCTGTACTCGGGAGTCAGTTGAAGCAAAGACCTTGCTCTAGCAGCGCTGATGAGGACAACACGCCCTCACAGGTGGAGCTCGCAGGTGAGGAGCTGGATGGGAAGGCAGATACTGCCACAGAAATAATGGCTTCTCCTGCACTCATGCCAAGAGCCTGCTTCTGCTGGAGGAACAGGACCAAGCGTCGAAGGAGCCTTTGCCACGCAGTGGGCCGAGGATGGTTTATGGGGATGGCAGAATGGATGTGGTTAAAATTTTAATCAGGATGACATGTGTTGTTGACATATGGCAACGCACCACCATCTGGATTCAGAAACAGACCTGGGTTTTCAAGCTGTTGCTGGCCAAAGCCAAGAACATTGCTGAGGTGCTAGGTCAGACTGGCTGGGAAGGGTTCTGCCAGCAATCCCTCTTGACACAGTATTGCTTTCATTAAAGCAGCCTGCCTGCCTACCCATCTGAGGTGAAAGAGGGATAAAGTCCGTGAAAGGTGGAAGAAAATCGCCAGAGAAAAGGTCAGAAAAGGGAGCTGAGCTCACACACCCACTTTCTGCCCCACTTCAGCCTCTGCTGAGGACTCAAGGGAGGCCACTTGTTTTGTGGTCTTGGAGGGTAAAGGCACGTCTTGGGCTCTCGGCAGGAGCCCGGCAGTTCAGCAGGAGGAGTTTCTGCCTGCCTCTTCCCGGAGCAGCAGGCATCCAGCCCAAGAACAAAGCACCTGAGGTTCAACTCCCTTAACCATTTCGTTTCCACCACCCCAAAGCCAAGCACGTGCGGAGGTACCTTCAGCCGAGGGAGGGAAAGGAAAGGGGAGAGGGAGGGAAACGTAAGCCATGTTTCCACAGACGGATCTAACAAAGTAACGAAAGCAAATGTAAAAAAAGAGAATTCCAAGACAACTCTTAAAGGCTTAAAATGTCAAAGCAGCTAACATTTTATCCTAGCAGAATTCCTCTGGGATTAGCTTGGCTTTCCAGGCGTAATAAGGTGTTTTACAGTTCCTTTATTTTACCCATCCCATCTCTCTCTTTTTTATTTGCATAACACGCTCATCAATTAGTGTGTTTCTGTTTGCTCTCAAACAAATCCAGCGCTCATGGCTAAAACTCCAGCGCAGGAGAGACACCCAATAAACTCCCGCATGTCTGAGCCGATGCCTCGCTCGCATCCCATATTCCGCTCCTTTGGAAGGGCTCCACTCTCAGCTTCACTGACCTGAATGCAAGTTGCAAGGGGGGAAAGGAGGGGACGGCGGGGGGGCCAGCATCTCTGAAATTTGGCTCCAGATCATCGTGTTGCCATGGAACGTGCCTTAGCCTAACAAAAGCCACGGATTGGGATGTACTGGGAGGGAAGCCTTGCCCTGTGTGTAACGTCTCACTCTGCCGACAGACCAAGGAAGCCTGAGATCCAACTGCAGGAATTCCTCTCTCCAGGCTTCTCCTCTGTCTTCAAAGAGATTACCTATAAAATTCTCAACTACGAGGCGTGTGTAATTTCAGTCCTAACTCCAAAGAAAGAGTAAAAATGAAATTCTAGAGTTCTTCTGCGTGTCTTTGTTAAGACACCATTCCCCAAACGCCGCTCCCCAAGAAGAAACTGAGACGGCACCATTACCTCCACCTTTCTTTTGTTTTGCTTAATGTTTGAAATCTCCAAACTTCAGAGCACAAAAGGATGAATTTATGACATGGGAGGCATCTAAGTGCAAGCCCTAAGAACGGCGACGCAATTAACAGCTAACACATGTGCATGTTCCTCCTTTGGCAAAGCTATATTTTAAAGTTTTGGTGAGCAGTCGGTATTGCATAGGACAGATTCCACAAAGCACTTTCTATTATAAATTTAAATATGAATGGGAATTGCATCACATTTTACTCTACTTCAAGTTCATTTTTGGAAAGCCACAAACAAGCTGGAGATTAGCATCAGTCATCCCAGACTTCAGACAACACTGCTACAAGCTGGGAAGTATAGATATTAAAATTTACGTTCCCAGTTGCAAAACTATTAGCTAGTTTGGAATGCACATACATATTTTGTGCACATCCACCCTAAAAAAGCCATAACGTTACGTTCTGCATGTCAATATAAAATTTGCAACGACTCCCTTTTAGATATTAATTTCAGGGAAATAGTTAGCCCTAGTGCCTGGAGAACGCAATATTAAAAGGAGTATTTTATTTCTCAATCTGTATAAAGAAGAGAACTATTCCCTTGAAAAATGTCCCCTTGATATGTTTTGTAAATAGGTTAATACAATTTGAAATTAAACTTGATTCCGTGGCATGATATTATAATGTCAGAAATGCATTCCAGAGGAAGAGCTGGCATTAATCATTGATTCCAGAATATAGTTACTATTTCCCCGTAAAGCAGGAATGCCCACAGAATGCTACGCAGTCCACAGGGCCAGGAAGATGCTCACCACCCCAAAGAGCTCCTGTCAACGGCTTAAGGAAGTCCCACGAACACCCTGAACCACAGGCTGTACCATGGACTTCCATCACAGCGCCGTATCCGAGCCCTGCAGGACTCTGGCCGTGCACACTCGCAGGAGGAAAAAAACCAACCAAAGTGTTTTAAAGGGCTCACACAAAAATTAAGATGAGTTAAAAGAAGTTTAGTGTTTTCTTTCTTTTTCAAAAAGCCTCTATATCCCAAGCTTGCACTCTCTCGGATGGAGTTTAAAGCTGCGGAGAGAGAAAGCCTCATGGAAAATTTAGAAAGTGATTATGATTCTCTTTCCGCTTTTACTTTCCTGATGACAGGCTTAGCCCCAAGTTGCGTTTTATTTCTCTTGTTTTACAAACATAAAAATCTCAAGGAAAACAGAGCTGGATGCATTATTTACTCAGCCACCAGCCCTTAAATATCACTTACGGAGGCACAGCCACCTCACCTCTCTCCTCAGACATCCACACCCCCACTTATCCACTTTCCTCCATTTTAACCTTGTGTCAATGTTTTCTATCTTCCTTTTCCCATTCTCTCTTTCTCTCTGCTTCCCTCTCATTCTGACTACCGTTATTACTTAACCTTCAGGTACCCACTTAAGCAACCCACCAAACAGCAATAATGATCACGCAGAGCCAATAGTGTGGTACGTAATCACCTTGCCTACTGTGTTAATGTCAGTTATCTTTTGCTAATGTATATGACATGCTTTATCTTTGCAGAGTGGCATGAGTGAATTACTGTTTGTTTGGGATCAGCAATTGTTACTGCACCTGGGCTTTTTTTTTCTTTCTTTTTTTTTTTTTTCAGTTCTTAAAGTGTTTTGGTTTGTTTTTTTGTTTAAAAAAAGTGAAAAAGAGCACATTAACATGTAACGAAAAAATGAGAGAGAATACAAGATTTTCTGATGGCATCCTTGTAAGCTCATCTCTGAAGATGCTGGAGTGACACTGGTCCGGTGATACTCCTGTGACATCCACGCTGTGTAACAGCATTAATACAATATTGTATTATAATAATATAAGACACACTGTATAACAGTGTGCCACAATATTGCCTGGATGCTACCTCTTCCCTGCAAGTTTTTTTATTTTCACCCCTTATTTACAGCTTTTTGGAGGGGCTTTTGGTTATTTGATTTTTGTTTGGATAGCTTTCTTCTTTTTTTTTTTTTTCTTTTTTTTTTTTTTTTAGTACTGAAAGCCAGGTCTTTCCTGGGAAAGAGGACACCAGGCAGAGGGAGGTACTGCAAAGCTGGATGCCGGACAGAGAGGATACATTGCAAAGCTGGACGTTCCCTGAACCCTAGGTGCCAAAATGGTAACCCAAGGCAAGTTGGGTCTCTGGGTGTAAAGCTCATGTAATTTGCATGAACTTCTAACGCTCTCCTGGCCGTAAAGCCACGGCTCCAGAGCGGGCAAGTGAAGTCCTAGGTATTTCCCCGCTTGTTGGTGAGAGATTGGTTTGAGAAGCCAACTGTGGGGCAGCAGTTCCAGGTGGAAGTGGGATGGTTCAGCCATTTACACCGTTAAGCGTAATCTGCACAAGAAGATTCTCAGAAAGCTCCTCTTAGCACTTCAGCTCAACTTCTACACTGACACAGGTATACCCAGCCCGCTCCGCAGAGAGGAACAACCCAAACACGTTGAGGGAAGAATAACTTATCTTATATTTCTGAATCCTGTAATAATATTTGCCCTGAAGGTCTCCTGTTCCCTCTTCCAGAGGGAAAGGGGAAGGGAGCGCGTGTGGGGATTCACGTACTCAAAGAAACACACACTTTACATGATGTCAAACCCTTATCTGGCCTTAAAAAACTGGCAGAAAGCTTGACTTCTTTATAGCCTTAGACCATTAAAGCTACAAAACCTCAATTAAAAAACTGCGAGAATGTTTTTTTTGTTGTTGTTTTTTTTTTTTTAGTTTGTTCCAGAAGGATATAAAACCAGTTATGAGGAAAAAAATCTGCTTTTTACATGGAAAGTCCAAACCATAATTACTGCCACGCTTAATGTTACTGCACACCAGGATGACTCTAACTCCCATATCATTATTTTTTATTTACTATTTATTTTGCATTTTCTATTCCGTACTTGATAAGGCATAAAAAATCCAAATTAAATAATATAACAAATCATTAATAGGGTTTATTTTCCCCGAGGCCACAAACACACCCGAACCAGTTTGTTTACCCTTGGTTTATTCTCGCCTGTAAGCAGTTGGGAGCAGGGACAATAGGGAGGAGCAGTGCACAGTCTGACTGGATTCAACCCAAAATGGCACCTTCTGCGGCTACCTGCAATCCCTCACATGAAAAATCTAGCAACCATACTACTCAAAATTAAAAATAAAAATCTATGGTAGGCTTTTTTAATCACGTAACAAGAAGACACAAGCCTTTTATTCCTCTTTGGCAGGTCAAATGTGAGATACAGCACAAGAACCATGCATGCTCTTATTGTATGTGCCCTCTTTAGCCAGATTTCAAGAGGCAATCCCAGCAAGGTCTCTGGTTTGGATCTTGGTATTTATCTCCTGCAGCAGTTATCTGTCTTAGGAGTACACAGGCTTGATAAGAGGGCTAAATCCAACGAGAGCATTAAGAAAGAGGATAGTAATCAGCCTATGCTCCACTGGATTTTGATCTGTTTGGGGAGAGACCAAGCTGCTTCTACAAGATGCAGAGGGCAGGAAAAAAGTGAGGGTAGACCAGGTTTACACCCTTTAGTTCATGGTTTAGGAAGAGGTAGTTTTGGAGGTGATGAAGGTTGTTTCCCATTCTTTGCAAGCAAGTCCAGCACCACTTGGCAGGGAACCAGAACTGAGGTCCGTATGGTCCCCCCGTGGCTCTGCCCTTCCATCCTCCACTGTCCCTACAGCAAGGCTCTCCCAGCCGGTAGGAGGAGCAGGAGATGTTAAGGTGCTGCTTTGAAACGGGAAAGTTCTCAATACGTGTGGGCAAAATGGTGCTTCTCCAAGGCGATGGCCATCCCTGCCCTGGCCGCCTTCCAACTCTTGTAATTACACGCTGCCGACCCAATGACCCTTTGGGGTTTCCATAGGCCTGTGTTAGTTTTCACTTCATATTGGGTTGCTTTGCACTTTTTCCAAGAGTTGCCCATGTGTGGCCCCAGGGACACCTACGTTTTGCTGATGGAAGCTACTGAACGCCAATTACCTTCCCAGGGAAGCTTAATTAATCTATTATGGTAAAGTTGTTGTGGTGATAGGAGGTCTTACTATGGTGTAAGATCAGTAATGATAAACCCAAGAAATGCTGGCTCTTTTAAGGCCAGGCTGGATGGGGCTTTGAGCAACCTGGTCTAGAGGGACGTGTCCCTGTCCATGGCAGGGGGGTTTGAACTCAATGATCTTTAAGGACCCTTCCAACCCAAACCATTCTATGATTCTATGAGGAGGAAAACCAGTGCTTCACGTAGGTTCTCCTTCTTTCAGAGACACATCATTAAGAAGAAAAAGTGGGGTCTTTTTTTCTAGAAAGACCTTTTTCTGGCACCAGTTCCAACCCCTTCGATGGCCCCAGTTTGGCGGCATGCAGCTCTGGGTGCTGGCTTCAGCCTATGTCCGTTCATTTTCCAATGGGGAAAGGAGGAAAAGGAGAAAGCAGGACGTGTGAGGCAGGTTGGGGATATGCTGCAGGGAAGACAGGGTTAAACCAGCCCTGAGCACCATGGAGCATGTTTGAAGGAAGTCTCACAAAAGTAATTTTAACTCTCTCTCTCTGTCTCGCCCGCTCGCTCCCTCCCTCCCTTACTCCCTCCTCCCCGTCCTTCTTCCCCCTGGTTGTACATTATTCCTCATTCTTTACATTGCGGTTATATTTATTCCTTGTTCCATTGAAGCTATATATTAAAGGTGCCAGTTCCGAGCTTCTGCTGTACAAGGGGAAAGAAAGGAAGAGAAAACAAAACAAAACAAAACAAAACAAAAAAACAAAAAAGGGAAAAAAGTGGTGGTATTCAGTTCCTGTGAGCTCTTGCTCACTTTGAGCACTGTTCCTATTACACAATAATGTGTTATTTTGTTGAATTTTGGCATCCATCTAGGCTCGCCTGGTCAGGAGCCAAAAAATTAGAGTGTGTCAGTCCACCAGTTCCTCTGCAGAGACGCGCTCCCCTCGCCCAGCGCGTGCTCCCGCGCTCCTGGCCCCAGGCCAGCGAGGGAAATCCATTTTACATAAAGAACGCACAGAGCTCAAGTGCTCGGAGACTTTTTACCTACTAAAATAACTTTATGGACAAGCGCCAGTCTGCGAGACACACATGTGGCAAGGGGAACATTTGGCACCAAAACCAAGGTAACGCGGCGCTCCCGCCGAGGTACCAAAGTTGTTTGATTTGGGGATTTTTTTAGGGGTTTTCTTTTTCTTTTTTTTTTTTCTTCATTTTCTTTTTTTTTTTTTTTTTTCCCCCCCTTTCCAGAAAGCGAGGAAATGGCTGTCAGTGCCGTCGTGGCACGTCACGTGACTTGGCACCGCCCGCCCCCATTGGCCGGCCCCGCCGCCGAGGCAGCCGCCATGTAAGGAGCGGAGAGCTTCGCCCCTCGCTGCATTCTTAAAATGGCGGACCTGCTGCGCACCCAGCGAGGCGAGCCCAGCCCCAGCCCCAGCCTCAGCCACAGGGCTCACTTCTTCTTTTTTTTTATTATTATTATTATTATTCCACACACACACCCTGTTTTTCTTTTTTTTTCTCTCTTTTTTCTTTTTTTGAAATTTTTTTTTACCCCCTCCTTTCCCCCCTCCGCTGAAGTTTTTATAAACCTTTACAGATTTGAGTAGAAACAGATTTCTCACAACTTGCTCTGCGTCTCAATTTCACAGCTCAGCATACACTCAGGCACTGTCAAAAGCTTGACAGCGTTCCAGGGAAAATATTAACTGTAAACTTTCCAACAGGAATTGAAGGCGCGCGCGTGCACGCACACACACACACGAACTCCCATCAGGATGTCCCCTCCGCCATGGGCTGAGAAGGCGACATTTCCACCAGTCCCCAAAAGCTCAGGCCGCCGCCAACGCCACCCCCAACATGGTCCCGCTTGGCTGCAATTAAGAGGGGACGCCTCCTCTCCGGCAAGGAGGCCGGACCCCGTTGGAACACTGCATGCTCTGATGTATAAATATTTGCCTCTGGCTAAAGTTCAAGCAGCCCTCTGTGGCTGCCAGACACAACAGAAAACCAACATCCAAGGGAAAGTGTTTACTGCGGCACTGGCCAACGCCGCCGCTGCCAGCCAGCCATCGCCTCGGCCCAGCCCAACGGCCCTTATCACAAAGTACCTGGCCGGCCGCCATTCGGCACCCAGGAAATGGTTAATTTCCCTCATACGCCCTCGACTGCACCAAGGGCCTGGCATGTGGGGCCTTGTGGTGAGCGGAAGGACATGTCTCCCCTCAAGGCATTAACCCTTTGTTAAGTGAGCGTCGCTAAAGCCACCGGTCCTGCTGGCCCCTTCTCTGAATTTGAGTGTTATCTTTGCCTGGAATACACGTGTAGAATCATAGAGTGGTCTAGGTTGGAAGGGACCTTTAAGATCATCTAGTCCAACCATCAACCAAACTCTGATAAAAAAACATCACTAAACAATGTCTCTAAGCACTATGTCAACCCATCTTTTAAATACCTCCAGGGATGGTGCCTCAACCACTTCCCTGGGCAGCCCATTCCAAGGCTTAATAACCCTTTCCACATAAACATTTTTCCTAATCTCCAATCTGAACCTCCCCTGGTGCAACTTGGGGCCATTTCCTCTTGTCCCATCGCCTGTGACTTGGGAGAAGAGATGAACTCCCACCTCTCTACACCTTCCTTTCAGGGAGATGTACAGACATAAAAGCTCACAATCAGAGACTCCTCTGCCAATGGGTGCTGGAAGGAGACAACAAGATAGCGGTCACGTACGGGATGTCTTTCAGCAGCAAAAAATTAATAGATTTTGCAATACACAGCGCCAGTCAGTGATGCAACACTGTTGAAGGGATGCAAAAATACATTTTCTCACCCCCTCTCCCATCCTCCAAACCAAACATTACTTGGGGTCTTCACCAAATAAGGGTAGCTAAATCCAAGTAACTCAAATCAGCAGCTTCAGATGTTCATAAAATCTCCTGAGAAAGGTAAAGAAAGAAGGGAAAAAAGATAATCTAAGGCAACCCTACAGGAGGCCTGGCTGTGATCAGGGTCGTTATCATGGTGGTCATCCTTGAAACGCCTTCCCAATACACCAGTAATGGTGGTGTTCAAATGTGGTAAATGAGCACGCCAAGACCCTGCCCGTCTGACTCATGCGGTAAATGAAAAAGACTTCACTACAAAAACCAGGAAAAACTGTATTGAGGCAAACATCTCAAAGAGAGAAAGAATGTGAAGTTACTAAGGAAGGAAGAAAAGGAGGAATGAAAAAAAAAAAAAGGCAGGCAACCCTTAATATTATAAATTAACTAAAATGTGAAGTTACACAAATAATTACTTTGATGTTGCCTTCAATATGCACATTTAATCCTCTGAAATATTTGACTTTTGCCAGAGAGTGTACGCACTGAACTAGATGCTACGTAGAAAGTTGTTGAGTTTGCTACAGATCTAAACCAGAAAAATAAAATCTTTACTCTTTATTCCTCTTAAGTCTAGGTTTAAAAAGTTGCAGATTCACTGTAAACCCCCACAAATACTCTATCCACTAATCCCTCATTCTTAGGAAATACGGAGGGGGGATACATGGAGAGAAAATGTGATGAAAATTTGAAATGTAATGAGTAGTAGAGAACACTTCTTATCTACTCTGAGTCTGAACAAGTCTGCCTGCCCTGTCCAACCTGAGAAGCGGTGGGTGATGTCAGCGCCGTCGACCTCCTTTAGACCTAAGCAGCCCAGCGCTAATAGTATCAGGAGGGGCTTCCAGGAGGCCCAGGCGAATCATGTGAAAGAGGATCACAGAGGAATGTTCTGTTCCCACTGCGAACAAGACAGAATTAACTCCGAGATGCTTCCTTCTGCTGCCCTGTTTGTCCGAAAGGTCAAGACGATTAGCTCTTGTATACTCGGAACCGACCGTCAAAACAAAGCACATGCTAAACCTCCATCTATTTCAAACGGACCAGAAGATGCAAGGAGGAAAGACTGTTTTAGGATGTGTTTAAGGTGCCCTGAGTTAGGATTTTTTTCACTCTGCTGGTTAGCTGCTGTGCCACAACAGCTGCCCGCAAACTTTTTTTTTCTTGATTCAAGGAGGGTTTTTTGAAGGACAGTCACCTTTCTCTGGTAAATATAAAGAAGGAAACAAAGAATATGGACAGAAGGAAAAAGAAAAGAAAAAGTCTGATGTTCAAATCATCATGCATTTAAAGAAAAAAAGAAAAACCAAACCACTGCACTGGCAAGGTTAATTCATTACAACAATTACTCTATCAGGCAGATTTCTATGGAAATATATACATTGTTTACCACAGCGAGGATTCCTTTACCAGTCATATCTTTGAAGTCCAAAGATTAAAAAGCAGATACACTGAAAGCATTAAAATTGTCAAAGTGCTTTGATATGGTGTTTGTCTCCATTATGCAGAAGAACAGGTACTTACCAGATCTTAATTGACTATATATTTACGTATGATCATAGCAACATATTCAGCATATTACCAACGGGTATGAAATGTTACACCCAATAAATGTTGTGTGACACATACCTAATGGGTATTCTATCATGCTCAAAGAGTATAAAACAAATACGGAAAAAAAATATTCATCCAATTGTATCTTTTTCATTGAGCATCAATGTAAATATAGACTGAAGCAATCAAAATGCTGGAAATATAAATATTCCTTTTAAAGCCACTGAATCCATCACTTTACTAGGAAAGGCTTAGCTATGTTATTTGCAATTCCCTCATTGCACAACAATGTACATTACTGTCTGTAAGCTCTAATTTGGCATGGCGCATCATTAATGACCTGAATGGTGGCTGTTTCACACATACATATTTAATTACAACAGCTGAACAAATTACATATTTATGCTTTATAAAGGGGATTGCCAGTCTAATTCATTTGCTATGCATGCAGGTACAGGGCTCCATCTGCAACAGCATCTGCACAACAAGAGCTAACAATTATCCATTGTAAGTGAGTGAGTGTATCTGGTGAAACCTGTAAGAGATGCAATCGTATTAACCACTTCACTGCCTACAAACTAGTATTTTCTCAATGGACCACAATATTTTAAATAATTTATCAACAATAATACTGCTTTGCATTTTCACAACATCCCTCACCCGAACATCTTCGAGCACTTTATACGCTATAAAAAATTAAGCCTTAAACACTCCTGCGAGGAAAGTAGTTCTTATCCCAACAGCGTACACGGGGAAAGGACAGCACCTAACCCTAAGGGGCTGGTCCCTCAACAGGCACAAAAGGCTTCCCTGGATCTGTGCTGATTTATATTATTTTAGCCTATGATCCCCAGCTAAAGGTGACTCGCCCCATGTGAAAGGTGAGACAAAAAAGCAGCAGCAAAGAAAGAGAGAATCAGATCTCCGTAAAATTAATACAGTGGGTTTAAGCCTTAGAAGACTTGGCTTCCATGGGCTTTTGATCAAGCTTAAAATTATTATCCACAACCTACCGTCCTTAACTGTACAAAAAAACCTCTTACTGAATTATCTAACAAGCCTTCCAAAACATGAATTATTATTTCTAAAAATTCATGGAGAAATGGTGAGAGATCAGAATAGTGGAAAAATATAAATGTATTATAAATCTTTCAGAAAGTAGGGAAGAGTAATCCTGGCGGTAAGACTCCAAACTAATGTTTATAGAGTAAAAAATTAACAGAACTGGGAGACAACTGAGCTGCCTGAACCAATTAGTATTACTGTTTTAGCGCGGATGTTTTTTGACAAACTAGATATATCTATGGTGTATATCAAGCAGAATTACAGAATTAACAGAACAATGGAAGTTGTATATTTAGACTCTGGCAAAGTACTTAGTAGAAACTCTCATAAAATTCTGCATACGCAGTATTATTTTTACTTCGTTCTGAAGTTACTTTGTGGATCGAAAACTTACTGCAATGTATTAAAATTACAAACCATCGCCTCCTGAGCTGAACCTACTCATTTCCTGAAGTGCTCTGGGGAAAGGAGACAGTCAGAAAGACAGCCCCACCTTGTTTAAAAATCTTAGTTAAAAACAAAACAAAACAAAACAAAAAACCAAAAAAAAAGAGGAAGGGAATGAAAGTCGTGCGTAGCCACGAAACAGATGTTTGATGTACTTCCAGAAGAATAGAGAAACAAAGAAAGGTGCTAGCAGCTGGAGCACAAAATGAATTTAGTTTCGGCAAAATGGACAAACACAATAAGAAAACCAAATAATCACAGGGAGAGGAAAAAAAAATTGAGAAAATCGAATGTCAAAATAAGCTTTATCAGTGACAGCAAAGAGCTGATTATACAAGAGTTTGCAATGTCGTACGGCAGCAGCGGAAAGTCAGGGAAACTTCTGGCAGCCCCGCGCTTTAGAGAAGTGGAAGGCTTTTCATTACTCGGGACATTTAGAAGTAAAGCAGATAATCAGGACTCCATAAGAAGGGCTACGCACCGACAAGACAAGATCAAACAAGTCCTTCCCATCTCTAATTTCTCTGGCTTTACAGGAATGTTAAGTAGCTTGAGAATTTTTCGCGTAATAAATATATAATAAAGCTAAGGATCAGCCTAAGTATAGGATTATGGAAAATTATTTCAACTACACTACCTGAAAAGAGGAAGCGTTTAGGAGTGAATGAATCAATAGTGAAGTTTCCCCTTATCGTTTACAGGCTCTATTTAGAAATAAATAGGTCTAAATAGGCTACTTGGCGTGGGGCAGGTGTAGGTCAGCGTTCTGCATCAGACACTGTAATTTGCCGTAAGTGCAGAGGTGCTCATTAATTACAGGGAAATCTGAAAGTATCCCTCAGGCCTAGGCTGGAGCTGCCAAAGTGTTCAGTGAAGTGCAGGCACCCTCCAGGAAGTTCTGGTGCCGCTGCTGCTTTAAAGCCATGATTGGGCTGCGCGGCACAAAAGATCAGCTGTCCCAGGATGGATATCTCAATTGGAAAAGCTATTTTATCGAATTAACAGCTATGGTGTTCTGCGAGCGCACCAAGTGCCACAGCTGCTTCCATGTCAGCATCCAGCATCATCTGGATCTGCCGGCCCCACCGACTCCCCCTTCTCCAGCTCTCCCTCAGGCGACACAGCAAAAAGAGGGGACGCAGCACCATTAGAAAGAGAAAAAAACCAAACCCAACAAACCAACAACAACAAAAAAAAACCAACCCACTAAATTTTCCCTTTTTAGGGCTGTGAATAGTGGAATAGGAATTCCAGACGTCTCCTTCCCTCAGCAGGGCAGCTCTGACTTCCTCTTGGCCCAACCTGCCTGATATTTCTGGATGCTGGCACTGGGCAGTGACGGAGGGAACTCCGTGCAGAGCCGACGTCCCGGGCCAGCCAGCACAGAAACTCCGCACATCTTCCCTGACGTGCACAGCTGGATCCCTCGTGTGCTACCTGGCGTTCAGAGGTTTAAACTGCTCAAAAAGCAACTAAAATAAATTTCTTTTTAAAAAGTGGGTGGTGGGGGTAGTGTGCAACTGCTTAGTGGACACGTGCCAGGCACCGTGTCTGTAATTACATTTTGTTGTGTTGTAACGCCTGCTTTTCCTACACCCTTAAATAGGCAAAAAAAGAATTAGGAGAAAGATCATCCCAATTTCTCCCCATCTTCCTGGGTTAACATTACACAGGATCAGCTACTGCACCTAAACACCCTGTCACAGGACCTCAAGTGACCTTGTCAACTCTGAAAGCTGGTCAACAATCCTCTTAATGCCGGGGTACACAAGCCACAGGTTTAACACCACCGCCAGGGAAAGATGCTAGCAAGAAAATCACATTCATTTATTGTTTATAACCCCCTGCTCCCCTTTTCAGACGTAACAAGAGTCCAAAGCACATCATCAGTAAAGCTACACTTAAAAATAAGGTGGAGGAAAAAAAAAAACCTGACCATGTCAAAGTGAGGTCCCTCTACATCTTGGGTTAGAGGGGAATGGGTGAAAGGACAGCAGAGGGATGCAGGGACAAGGCCAGCTCGACTGCATGTCAAGAATACATCCCAACAAGAATCTGCAGTCCAGCAAAGCAGTTACCCTCCAGCACCAAGCATTTTAGGTAAGGATTTTGACAGCTGATCTTTTATTTTTTTAAGTTTTCACTTCTCCA
Source organism: Nycticryphes semicollaris (assembly GCA_013400055.1). Lineage (NCBI taxonomy): Eukaryota > Metazoa > Chordata > Aves > Charadriiformes > Rostratulidae > Nycticryphes > Nycticryphes semicollaris. Next base: position 69,903 of record VXBJ01000225.1, on the reverse strand, counting down.
AAGTCATCTCAATTAAAAAAAAAAAAAAACCAAAACCAGGCATATATATGTTAGGATTCACTTACTACTTAATGCTGGTCACTCAAAACCACAAGTTGGTGATCCCCTTTTTTAAAAATCCTGCCTTTACTCTATATATAAAAGAAGTGCTTAGACTATTGCATCCACGCTTTCTAAAGATGCAGTTTTTTGCTCTGGAAACAGAGGAAAACTTTTCTATTTATAGGAGTAAATCTATTTTTATACTATATTTTCTGGGACTGTTTGTATTTTCTTTTCTTTTGCTTGTTTTGTTTCAGCCAGTGGTTGCAGTCATACAAAAGAGATGGGGTCAGTTTGCAAGTTGGTATAAATCCGAATACTTCAACTGAAAAGCAAAGTGGTGGTTTTTTCACCCGTTATGGGACTGAACCATCATCATGCTTAACTTGCTCCATTTGCAAATCCCATTTTTTCCATGCCTCATGCCATAATCACTCCTCTACGTAATGCTGCAATTTGCAACTGGAGAGATAATAACGATTTCATAAACAAGATTATAACTCCAGGTATTTAATAAAGCAACAGGAATGCAGGATAACAAAGCAACAACTAAGGTACTGCGCTAAAATTCCTCTGGAGGAATTAAAGATGAAGAAAAGGAAAAAAAAAACAAACCAATAATTGAAAACAGATTTTTTTTTTTTTTTTCAAATTTTTCAGCCTTGTTCTTTAGGCAACCATAACTCTTTAAACTGTTGTTTGTAAAATTCCACTCCGATACTCCCCAGACTGTTGCAGCGGCCGCCCGTAACTTCAGTAGCTGCTCTGGTGACGGCAACGCCACTGCAGTTCTGCTCCTGCAACACACAGCGCTTGTGGCATCACTGAAATATTGACAAAACACATATATATACATATATATATATTTATATATATATATTTATATATAGGGGGGCACTAACTAAAAAAGCTAACGGTGAAGGCAACATTTTTGCTGAAGTGCCTGGAAAGGGAAAGCCGTGGAAGCATTGAGTATCTCTCCTTGTGTAGCTGACGAATGTTTTAAGAGCATCGAGTTCAAATGTCAGACGCTGATCCAGACTGGCTGAGGCCTGCGAGGTGCAATGAACTCTCCCCCGAAGAAGTTTACTGTAAAGAGGCCAAGTCGTTCTCTTAAAATAGCCTGTGTTAGCCGGATCCAAGAATTACAGTCCCCTTGGCCAAAGGTGTACAGTCGGGATGACTTCTGCTCCCTCTTGTCAGACCTTCTTGAGCCCAGAACAGTCATGTCTCTCTTAAATTAAGAGAAACTGCTTACAGATCTAGAAATTTAATGCCAAACAGGAACGGCGCTGCAAACAAGTCAATACGGGTCAGTCAATGGACTACACTGGGGAAGATGTGAACTCCTAGCATTTGCCAAGCCTAAGCAGTTGAGAAATGAATCAAAATGTTCCAGGAATCCAAATTATCTTGGAACTTCAAATTTCATCACCACGCTTCATCTCCTGCCCAGGACGGAGCAGGGCTGAAGCCCAGCCCCAGCCAGTTGGTGTTTTATGTGAGGAGCGAGGAGAGCTTCCAGAGAATACTNGTATAAATCCGAATACTTCAACTGAAAAGCAAAGTGGTGGTTTTTTCACCCGTTATGGGACTGAACCATCATCATGCTTAACTTGCTCCATTTGCAAATCCCATTTTTTCCATGCCTCATGCCATAATCACTCCTCTACGTAATGCTGCAATTTGCAACTGGAGAGATAATAACGATTTCATAAACAAGATTATAACTCCAGGTATTTAATAAAGCAACAGGAATGCAGGATAACAAAGCAACAACTAAGGTACTGCGCTAAAATTCCTCTGGAGGAATTAAAGATGAAGAAAAGGAAAAAAAAAACAAACCAATAATTGAAAACAGATTTTTTTTTTTTTTTTCAAATTTTTCAGCCTTGTTCTTTAGGCAACCATAACTCTTTAAACTGTTGTTTGTAAAATTCCACTCCGATACTCCCCAGACTGTTGCAGCGGCCGCCCGTAACTTCAGTAGCTGCTCTGGTGACGGCAACGCCACTGCAGTTCTGCTCCTGCAACACACAGCGCTTGTGGCATCACTGAAATATTGACAAAACACATATATATACATATATATATATTTATATATATATATTTATATATAGGGGG
>VXBJ01000225.1:40150-67379 GCA_013400055.1 Nycticryphes semicollaris | reverse complement strand
GGGGGGGAATCTAAAATCTCTCCCATTTGCCACCTGGCAAGCACAACCCACCTTAGGTGATAGATGTTACTGTTACCAGTGGTGTTTCCTAGCATAACAGTTGATCTATTAAATTGATTTGCAGGTAATATTCCTCCTGTGCAGCCTCTTGCTAAAAAGAAAAAAAGGAGCCTCTTAACAACTGTTTTTCTTTACTTCTAAACCAATACAGATGCTAACTGACTAAAAACTGTTGGTTTAGTCTGGGATAGTTCTTATTTCAAAATTATATTTGCATTAACCTGCCTGTATTTAGATCCTCCAGAACACATTTTCCTTTAGCACCCCTATTTTGGGTTCTGCCACTTTCTTGACTTTAGAATCAAGTTTGATGGTAAACTATTTTTTTTTTAATAAATTCTAAACGTTCATTCCTTCCTAAGAGGCACAACTTTGCTGCCAACACACGGCTCCGATTCACAGGAATATTTATTGTGCTGATAATTGAACTCCAGTCATATGACTGAAAGAGGCTAACAAAAAAAAAAAAAAGAAAAAAAAAAGAAAAGGCAAAAAGCTCAACTGTAATTTCTAGACATCTATAAATTTCTTATTCTTTTTGCAGAGAGGAAGCTCCCTGGGGCTTTCTGGATGGCCTCAGTTTTATTTATCACCCACTCTCTTCCAATCTATGAATGCCATAATTCTTCCCCTTGCAAAGAGATGAACACGGCCTCAATCACACCCTCTCCCTGTACCAACCAGACATTGCTAAATAGCAGTTATGGTCAGGGAAACTATTGACAAGCCAACAGCTTGGTATCAGTTTCAGTTCCTGTTGGTTAAAAAAACTCAAATCTGAGGGCTGAACCACCCTGTGGTGGGCTCTAACCGTGGCTGCTGCCCTCTACCCCCGTGTTTGGAAGAGGGACAGGAGCAAAGATGTTCTCAAAATGATGTTCTAGTAGGACAGCAGAAGGCATGGATGCAGGGGAAGGACGTGGACTGGTCTAGTGGGAGGTGTCCCTGCCCACAGTAGGGGGTTGGAACTTGATGATCTATAAGGCCCCTTCCAACCCAAACTGTTCTATGATTCTATGATTCTGTGACTTGATCCCCCGTTGGTATGGGCAGACCCTGTGGTCCTTAAACTGTTCATTGCGCTGCAAAGCCAGTGAGCTTGATCACAGTAATTACTGTAGTAAGAAAACATAAATACTGTATTACTGCAGCTCACATACGGTAATAAACCCAACAGGTTCTGTCCAATCAAAGGTACCTGTGTAACTCAACAAAAAAAGTGAACATTTGCCCCATAGCTCATTCCTTGCAAGGCACAAAAGTGTCTACTTCCAGGCACTCAAATGGCTTTTTCAGCTAAATGAGCTCCAATTGGAAAGAAGTCATAAATTTTCAAGAATACCTCCAAGTAATTTTAAATAGACTTTATTATTTTCACTTTACTTTGTCAATGATATTTTTATTACAAACTTAAAATACTTTTGCAGATTGATTTTATCCTTAGCAGTTTGGAAAATGCAGATTTTTTTTTTACTGCCTTAAACAGACCTTAATTTAATACCACTATTTTTGGTTCAATCACAATCAAATCTATGTTTATAATGCTTTCCTGTGTCCAAATGGCTTTCTGCGCTCCAGCACACTTTGTTTAATATTTCTGCATTAGAAGAAGCTTCTCATTTTGCTCAATCTAGGTGACTCTGCCAAGAAGTATTTCCGAGCATGAATAAGCCATGAAACATATATTCAAATTCAGATTAAAAATATGCATCTTTGAGCTTGGAATGAAGCATAAACACTTGGAACCAAACCTTGGCCCTAATTAAGGTCAACGGGAAGAGTTTAAAAGTGAATTATTTACTGTGAAGGAGATGTGGGTTCTAGCATCAGCTTTGCACCCGATGCAGATTCCAACTATCATTGTCCTCCCCTCACCGGTAAAATGGGAATGATGCCACCTGGCATCACAGCACATCATTTTTGAGAAATTCTAAGTGCTGTATGCATTTTAAAAATACAAGAGTATACATATATATATATATATATATAACAATATAAAAAAAAAAATACTACAAAAGCACTACGAGAGGAGTACTACAACAGAATCGACGTTGCCCAGCAGCTTCTGAACTTGACGATTGTTTGTTTGAGAAAAATGATGTCTGTCTTATTTTTCACATTGAGCAAGGCTGTGATTTTTTTTTTAAAACACCCAAGCAAATGCGTTTGGGCTTTTAAAACATGTCTGAGGAGTAAAACTGTCTTGCGACTTCCAGAGTTACTAGTCAGATAAGGTCTCTTCACCGTCACCTTGCACAGGCCTTCGGTGCAAACGAGATCTGGAGACTCATTTCCCTNTGATTCTATGATTCTGTGACTTGATCCCCCGTTGGTATGGGCAGACCCTGTGGTCCTTAAACTGTTCATTGCGCTGCAAAGCCAGTGAGCTTGATCACAGTAATTACTGTAGTAAGAAAACATAAATACTGTATTACTGCAGCTCACATACGGTAATAAACCCAACAGGTTCTGTCCAATCAAAGGTACCTGTGTAACTCAACAAAAAAAGTGAACATTTGCCCCATAGCTCATTCCTTGCAAGGCACAAAAGTGTCTACTTCCAGGCACTCAAATGGCTTTTTCAGCTAAATGAGCTCCAATTGGAAAGAAGTCATAAATTTTCAAGAAGACCTCCAAGTAATTTTAAATAGACTTTATTATTTTCACTTTACTTTGTCAATGATATTTTTATTACAAACTTAAAATACTTTTGCAGATTGATTTTATCCTTAGCAGTTTGGAAAATGCAGATTTTTTTTTTACTGCCTTAAACAGACCTTAATTTAATACCACTATTTTTGGTTCAATCACAATCAAATCTATGTTTATAATGCTTTCCTGTGTCCAAATGGCTTTCTGCGCTCCAGCACACTTTGTTTAATATTTCTGCATTAGAAGAAGCTTCTCATTTTGCTCAATCTAGGTGACTCTGCCAAGAAGTATTTCCGAGCATGAATAAGCCATGAAACATATATTCAAATTCAGATTAAAAATATGCATCTTTGAGCTTGGAATGAAGCATAAACACTTGGAACCAAACCTTGGCCCTAATTAAGGTCAACGGGAAGAGTTTAAAAGTGAATTATTTACTGTGAAGGAGATGTGGGTTCTAGCATCAGCTTTGCACCCGATGCAGATTCCAACTATCATTGTCCTCCCCTCACCGGTAAAATGGGAATGATGCCACCTGGCATCACAGCACATCATTTTTGAGAAATTCTAAGTGCTGTATGCATTTTAAAAATACAAGNGATTGAGCAACTTTCCCTCAAAGTACACTTTTCCTTTTACTCACTCTTGGGCTTTAGGGTTGGGGGGTGGTGGTTGCATTTCGCCTTTCTTCTCTCCTGCCAAACACCACCGATAAGTCAAACCTCATTTTCCAAACAAACAGAGAACTTCACATTAACAAACAAGCCAAGTCCTGCTGCAAACGGAAAACATTGATAAGAGAGTACAAAGAAATATTCTCAACTACTGGCCACAATTAAACTTCTTTTCTAATGAATCATTACAGCTGAGTGCACACACTGGAAAATATTCTCAGGGCAGATACCACCAGACCTTCAGTTGTCAGTGCCCGAGGTAAGCCTGGCTATTCAGGTCCCTTCAAATTTTCCTGAGAAATTTCCGGGCCATCCTTGCTCGGGGTAGTGGTTTCTGTCTAAATGACAGCCCCAAAGAACTGCAGCTGAAGAACGTTTCTCACAACTCCTTGGGTGCTTTTTAAAGCCCAGCCTGCAGGTTTTGCCACTGCCCACAGCCAGCTCTGACCAGATCTTTACAGATGCCTAGACTGGAATCCAGCTAAAAAAAACCCCAAACCAATAAATCTGCTATTTCACATGGGATTCTTTCAATCTCCAGCAATATCCAGCTCCTTTTATTTTATGCCTGTATGCACTTAGGTGCATTTATTACTAGTGAGCAGTATCAGATGGCTCCACACAAAAGCCGAAGCTCAGGCAGTTACTTTTTAAGCTTCCCTGCATTCAGACACCATCACAACATCGATGAGGTAGAAGAGCAGCGCCTAGGATGAGAAAGTCGGTTTGCCGTGCAATCTCAAAACCACTCTGCCTCCCACTTAAGCCCAGTTTCCCTCGGTCTTTCCTTTGTGGTCTCTTTATGCTGTCACTTAAATGCCAGTTTTGCTAGGGTTATTTTGGGGATGCGGATGGATGCCGACATGTTCCAACCACCACTCCTAAATGCAGTTAGAAGCCACGCATGATTCTCGCTCCCCTTGGGACCCTGCAAGGTTCCAGGAGCTATAAGTGTGCCTTGCTTTGTGCCACTTCATTACCACGCTAGACAGTTGAAAAGGAAATTATTGATACAATAAATTAATCAAATTTAGTAAAGTCCACAGCGGTATCTATACCAAGGCTCAGTATGGAAATATTAGAACAGCATCACTGGTGCAATACGTGGTGCATTATGTAGATCAACTCCTGGCCAAATTCAAATATGAATCAAAGCACTGCACAAAACACAAAGGTAGAAGAGCTCGGTAAGGTCACCCAGCCCACCTCTATGTCCAATGGAATGATCCCTACAAAGACATATTTAGTCCTCTCTCCTGCTTTCCAATGACTACAAACTGAAGGGCATTTAATTTTATCCCTGAGGAGTACTCCACATCTACTACGTTTCCTTGATGGTATGGTTTTTACCTGTACTCCCAAGTCCCAACCTAAATTATCCTTCTCTCTCCTTAGTGTTCACACCCTTCATATCATCAAAGATCTTTCCCATCTTCTCCCTAAGGTGAGCCCTACATATTTAGTGCACCAGACTGTGATAACATTATCCTCAATAAATAGCACATACATAAGGAACCCATTGACTTAGAGGAAGTCTGTCTATGGACCAGGTTGTTAAAGAAATAAGGACAGGGCAATCTGGCCTTAATCTCCATCCATAAATCAGTAACACCAGATACCCTCTGCAATTTCTATTTGTTCTGAGTTTCCGCGAATATGGTCATTAGAGCTTCCAATAACTGCAAATGCTGTATTTTCTGATGAACCCCTTTAAGACAACAGGATGCTGCCACAGAAGGAACCCAGTTGAGAGGACTTCAGTGCATTCACTGCTGTTTTTTAGTACGTTTGCTCACATTCCTGCTTGTCCTAAGCTGTCTCCGTGCCCTGGGAAGGTCCCTGAGACAGAAGAGTTCCAGCCAGAGGGTGTGAGCTGGGGCAGGTAAACCATGGAGGGGGAATTTTTGGTCCTGTTCATGGGGTCAAAGACCGGGGGGGGGGAAAACCATTTCTGACCCTTAAATGAGGACTGTCGAGAAGGCCAGCATTTAATGGTTTGTAAACACAAACTCAGAGCTATAAATGCATTGCTTATTCCCACTATAATCCCTTTTCGAACTGGTTCCCCTGATGAATATAAGGAGTATTGATTTTTAAACCCATGTAGGTTCTTAGAGACAATGCAGACTGACTTAATTATAATCAATAAAATTTACAGACAGTGATGCAATCCAGCAGAAATATTCCTATCAAAAAGTATGGCATAAGAATACTCCAGCTTCCCTACTGCACTGATAGAATATGACCTTAATACATATTTTATTATGTATAGAAGCCCGTCCGCGAATCCATCAGAAGATCCCCTGCCTCTCCGCAGTTACAACTAATTTGGTGGTGTCTACAGTTACCTTTACATCTCTTCAACCAGCAAAGGGAGAGTAATTTTCCATCAGTCTTCATAAGAGCTACTGCAGGCATCTCTCTCCTTTTGGATATTCTCCCATCTTTCAGTCTGCTTACTCTCGCCATCTCTATCTGAAACTATTTCTATTGCACTGATAAAACACTAAAGGGCAGAGAGACTGAAGGTGAGATTTGTCTCACCTAAACGTGGTTGTCTAATGGTTGGGCACGTCTCAAAGCAAGGTGTTTCTCCTCCTTCTGGAGCCAACAGAGACATCAGCCAGGTGGTTGCGAAAGGGTTTTGCTGGGCTGAAATGCCCTCGGGGAGTGCCTCTCCCATTTCACCAAACAGCAGAACCAGCCTAGACAACCAACTGAGACCAAGCACCCAAGTTTTAGACAGGGAAACTTAGATGAGGTGAACCTAAGCACAGAAGATTTGCCTAGAACACAGAGACTCTGGTAAAACCAAACTGGGCTGAGAAGCCAACACAGATCAGACTAGGACAGAAATTTCTGGAGCTTGCTTCCCCTCTTGACAAGGTGGCAAAAATCAACGGCAGAAGGAGGAACAAGGCAGAAATCCGCATCTAGACTGGCTTCCAAACCTGCCTTCTTCTATCCACCACTCCTCTGTTTCCTTGCATCTGCCTGGATGTTTTACCCACCATTCCCAAGACACAGTCACCTTACGGCATGTCTGCACCGGGCAATGAGCATGTAGGTGCCTAAGTGCCAAAATGTCTTCAAAAGCAGCAGCCACCCTCTCCAGGAACCAGAAGCCATGTAGACATGAGCAGCAGGATGATTTAGACCTGCTAAAATTAATTTTAGACAAAAAAAGGATACCAGCTTGGGCACAGCATTTGGCTAACAAGCCTTCAAAATGCACACTGTGCAAAGTCCCACCGTGTGGGTAGTATAACATTTTGCACCTTAAATGTTGGGTGCTCCAAGGTAATGAATCCTATCTTGGCCTCAACTATGTAAGACCAACCTCCTGAGATGATGGCCATTTTCATCTGACTGCCATAGGGTCAACACCTCCTTCACTCAAATTCTAGTGCCCAAATAAAAGCTAAAATACATCGAAGGACATGGACCGGGAGGACACAGCAGAAACAGTCATTTTTGTGCTCAAGAGTCCTAGCAGAAAACAGCCAGTCTGCACTCTCCCACTAACTAATCTCTGCAAAATTGCTGCATTACTAATTACCAGAATTACATTTGAAACAATGAGTATAAACTGTTTGACCACTCATGTGGCCCAAAGCCCACCTTTCTGTTTTCTAAGCGCTTTTGAAACAGCTCTGTATTAACGGCTGTGACTTTCTCCCCATGACAAATTAGTCGGTGTTGACAGCGTAGGCTATCCGTAAGTGTTGAATAAAATCTAAGTTAAAAAAAAACAACAAGAAGATACCTTCTTTTGTAAATATCTTTCAGCTGGCACAGTAAATTACATTGATTCAGAAGTGACTCATTTCCAACGCTGCGCACATTAGCAGCCAGTATTATTCAATTTGAGATTTTAATTTATAACATACTCCTGGTAATGTACTCCCAATACATTCCTCACTTCCCTACCCTGTGACTGACAAAAGATGAAAGATCTTTACTGTATAAATATTTTATATTAAACCCTTCACTCTGCCGTATTTCTTCCATTGTCAGTTCCCATTTGCAAGTACTATACATTGTCCCAAAAAGTGCTGATCTAGGCAAAGGGCACGTGCTTGTAGGCAGCACTGCAGCTCCCGGAGCCGCTGCTCTGCTGCCAGGGAGCAGGAATCCCTCCTTTTGGGACAGAAGGGACCTGGTCACCCCGGGGGGCTGGATGTGGCCCCGCTGCCCAGCGAAATCCAGGGAGCGAGCAGCACCCCTGTGGCTCTGCGAGCAGGAGATGCCTGTGCTCCTGCTTTCAGCCCTTGACCTGGGTGAGGAGGAGAGAATAAAAATGCCTCTTTTGTTAAAAGTAAAGGCTTTACGAACTGTCCTTGTCACCTTGTGGCAGGGTGAAACTCTGTCAGCAAGCGAGATTAGATAACTTGACCTAAATCGTACTGGAAATCTGTGGCAGACCTCAGCTCAGATCTCCTGACATCCTGCCTTGCGTATTACTGACAAGACCAACCCTAATCTAGTAGGAGAATCCTTTTCCAAACCGTTACTTAGCCAGGGCTAAATGCCACCAGCAGACAGACATCCAACGTAAAACCCTCCTGGCTGAGGCCACATTTGGCTCCTATTTCCAACCCGAATCATCGGAGACTCCTAACCACCAGCTACGTAACGCTCCTTACTGCTATTCCCGCTTGTTGAGCACTTGCTATCTAATCCAGAAATACTCCCTGTACCACGGAGTGTGCAAAACAGAGGTTATTTATCCTGCCCTGGGCCAGTTCTTTGATCAAATTAACGTTGTTGATTATTGTTCTGTCTCTATCAGGCCGCAAGACCAAGAAGGTCAGCTACTCTTACTCTCCACGCTGGCCAAGAAGAGTTATTTTGGGATCCCACAGCCTGGACCGTGCAGGTATTTCCTGGCTAGATTTAAGGCAGCACGTGTGAACGCATTACCCTACTTAGATACATAAAAAATAATTTCAACTGGGCTAAATTACCTTTATTATCAACCCTGGTAATTCCACTGCAGCCATTTTCTTGACTGATGTACGGAACACTATGAAATGAATCCTCTGAGAAGAAGATGGAAAAAAACAAGACAGTGATCAATGGATTCAATTAGTTACAGTATAATTCTACCAAGATGAAAAAGATCAAGACGCGATGCAACTTCTCCAGTTCAGCTAACAGAAGTTGGAGAGAACCTGCTGCTAGTTTGGGGTTGTTTTGGTTTGTTTTGGTTTTTTTTTTTTTTAAACTCCCAGTAACTACTAACCCAGAAGGAGAGGAATTACCGACATACTGGCAGTACAGAGAGGCTGTGCCACAGGTGGAGGCTCCCAAAGAGTGTTTTAATGGACTAGATACACATTATGTCTGTATTTCTTCACACATAGAAAGCGTTACAACAACAGAGAGATTTCTCTAATGACAACAAAATAAAACCTTCCCAACGGCACATCCACGCAAGAAATAACAATGCTGTCGCTAACGCTGCGGAGGAACAAATTCCTCATCTAACAATTCCCTCAATGCTCCAAAACTCCTGCTTTCAGCATCTTCCCTGCCTAACGCCGAGAAAGCAGATTCCCTCAACGCTGGGGTCATTGGAATTACCCTTAGGACTGGGGTACGAGCGCAGGGATCTCTCTGCTCTGTGCTATGTGTCACCTCCTTGTCACCAAAAGTGTGGGGGGGAAATGGTTGAGGGGGTGGTGATGGTGTCACAAAGCACAGGCACGTCCTGGTGGCCGATGCCATTTGTGGTAAGAGAGGCAGCCGGGAGGCCGTGGCGGGGAAGGGAGGCAGGGGGAAGAGCATAAAGACAGAGTTTAGTTAATCACATTATTAAGATCTTCATCACCAAGAGTACTTAGCACATGGAAATAGTCGGTTTACAATATCGGAGCGGAGCAATCTGTATATTACGCCCGGGACATTACAGCGCCGGGAAATATGTAAATGTCATCAACTTAAAAGATAAAGGCATGTAGAGAGTAGGGCTTTTTTGCATGTAAAGGAAATAAGATGAATGAATAAAGCTGATCAAATGATTAATAGAATCCATAATCTTAATCTTATTATTTCTAAAGAAGAAAAGGCTGTTCAGTTAAGAGCTAGTCGTCTCCATTTCATTAAGAACAATTATATTCCGACTGATCAAGATCTACACCGCACAGCCCTGGCGGCAGGAGCTTTTTTATATTTCCTGTCATTCCAGCGAGAGACGAACAAAGTTGTTGGTAATTTGCGAGGCGAAAGCTCCGGAGATGGGTGTAAACAGATTTTAAACAACAGATCTAGCCGGGGTGATTTAGAGTCAAGTCGTGTGTGTCCCCATGTCATGTGTCCTGTCTCCCCCCACCCGCCTCCCATCTCCCTTCCAGGAACACAATGCAAGGCAACCGTGAGCTGAGCTGGCTTCAAGATGTCTAAATCCCAGCCACGCTATCAATCTGAAAAAGAGGGGTGTGTGCAGGGGGGTGTGAAACACCCAAAAAAAAGATTTTATAAAATGTTTTCACACCCTGTAGGGTTAAGAGACAGTGGGTATTAATCCCATGGCTGCTACCCCAAGCTTCCTCTTTGTGGTCAGCAGAGAAGCTGTGTGGTTGAGCGGAAGGAGTCCAAAGGCATTTTTTTTTTCAACTCTCTCTCTTTTTTTTCTTTAAAAAAAAAAAAAATCTGTGTTAAAACAAGAGAAAGTGGACCAGTTACACAGCAAAGCAAAAACCACAGCCAGCCCTCTCTGCTGTTGCTTTCCCCCTAAATGTGGCCTACAGCGATTCTGCTTTCCAAAAAAAGGTTTAATTTAAACCATACAGTGCTACAAGCTGCCACGTTTCCAAATTCCACATTCCTTTCTAATCTGTGCACTTCAGAACTGACAAATTCTGCTTCCAATGGTACCCAGACTAACTGCGACCAAGAAATTGCTGCTCACCCACCATTCCTCCACTCGATAAGGAATGCCGACGTGTCCCCCCCACCAGGCCCCAGCTGACTGCCCCCAGCCCCTGGACTTTGCTGAACTTTTAAAATTACCATATTTAAGGGGCCAGATTCAATATTTGTAAAAATCTTTAACTCTCTGGGGAGACTTTTTGCACAGTGAGAAAAGCATTTCCAGGACTCGGGGCAAAGCGGGGAGGGGCAGGGGGAGGGAGGAATTCCCAGTCTGGTATAAATCCACAAAATTCCCTTGATGAAGAGCAATTTGCACCCGCTGAGACTCTTCCCTCAGCGCTCCATTTGCACAAGCCCACATGGACAAGGACGTTGGCTCTTCTCCTCCACACAGCCCAAAAATGTGCAGCCCAGAAGAGCCGTCCCTCATCTGAAGTTAAATAAATAATGATCTCAGAGGAGAGAAGTGGGGCAAAGAGGATGTCATGCACTGGGAACAGCACCTTGGTGGCACTAGGTGGATGTAAGGGGAACCCAGAAATTTTGCATCCCTGCAGAAAACATGGAGGGAAGGGACCACCTAGGACCATTACTGTGGAACCCCTCCAACAGAAATGGCCCTTGGTGGCACTAGCTGGATGCAAAGGGAACCCAAAATTTTGCATCCCTGCAGAAGACATGGAGGGAAGGGACCACCTAGGACCATTGCTGTGGAGCCCCTTCAACTTAGGGACAGTCTATTGAAGGGTAGGTGGCAGTGGGCTGGGGGCCCACACTACTACATCAGCTGAACCCAAGGGTGGAGAAGAACCAGCCCTGTGGTGGCTGGCACAGCCCATTCAGTGTGTATCCTGGGAACCCACGTTCTTGTCCAACTTTTTGCTGTGCCAGGCTGGAGGAGCACCCAAGCCACCACCAACCAGCCTGGAAACTGCTCGCCCACACGTTTTGGCCCGTAATGCATAAAAGTGAACGTTTTGGGTTGCCCAGCAGATGTGTTTATTTCTGTCCTGGGATTTTTTTGGCCCTCCTGCAGCTCCACAACACACAATCGTACCTACAACTTGTCAACGCTGGGTAACAGCGTTAGCCCTCCAAAGTAGCCTCAGGGCTTTCATCTTACCCGGCGTTGAAGCCACATGGTAATTTTAGGGCACATACACGCCTGTGTATTACATCAAACAACCTGCGGCAATCTGCTGCACAAGGAGGTGCAGGAGAAAGGAGAAGCGACTGGGATGGATCTGACGCCGCCGAAAGGGGGGAAGCGCAGCTCGTTTCGGCTCCCGCACCTGCTTTCTGGCGGGGCTGCATCCACCAGGCAACTCCTCCTGCCAACCCCGAGGACAGGAAAAGCATATGTCACATCTCAAAAATCATGGCATTTTCAAACTTCTTTTTTTCTCTTTGCCTTCTGCTTTCTGATCCACTAAAGTGCAGACAAGGAACATTTTCATGCTCTTCTCAAGAGTCAGAAACTTGAGCTTTTCTCTTTTTTCTGCTGCTTTTTTTTTTTTATATATGAGAGCTGAGCTGCACATGGAAATCTTTGGGTACCTGGAACCTTAAGGAAAACATCAAACCTTGTGAGACTCACCGTTAAGAGCAACTGCCTGGTAACCGCACGCATCTCAAACCATCATTTAAATCATCGAATAGTTCAGCTCTATGTTTACTTTCAAGTGATGTCAGAAGTGGAGTGTAGAAGGCCAGGTTCTTAGCCAGTGTAAATCCATTTAAGTCGTGGGCTCTTTCCCTGCTCCAGAATCACTGTGTTTATATTCAGACAATACGCTCGACAGGCACCAGATGAGCGTTCTTAGCCTCAGCTCAATGATTTTTCTGGAAATGGAAAGAGCTTTGCTGTGGGATCCCTGCCAGGGTAGGTTGGGATTTTCAGTAGGAGCTGGGTCCCTATTTCCCTCGTGCTCCTTTGAAAATCCAAGCCCATGTTAATAAACTCGATTGGGTCCTTTAAAAAAAAAAAAAAAAACAAACAAAAAAACCACCAACAGAAATAGTACAAAACTGGCAAGGAAGGAAAGACTACACTGACACCACGCATGCCTTAACAAGTCGGCAAAACATTCGAATTTAATACCAGCATAAACCTGAATTTTGATCACTTCTGCCAGGGCAGTCCAATAAGGCCTTAAGTTTGAGTAAATGTCAGTCATTCTCAGTTGTCCCACTAGTAGTCCCATAATGGGATGTGCTAGCCAAAAATGGAAAGGAGGCACAGCATCTGCTTATGTTTAATTTATTTTTGCATTTTGGCGTGTTGTCCCGGGAGAATCAATGTTTTTAAGTGGCTGCATCTTTTTGAGCCAACTTGCTGTCCTTTGCTAACACATCAAGGACACGTTTCTGGAAATGGAACATGCTCCCATTGAAACCAGAGAGCGGCACAGGTATGGCAACCTTACCTTTTTAAAATTTAATATGTGGTTTTAGGGTGAAATTCCCTCAGTTTCACTCAAACTGAACTCTAGATTCTCCCCTTCGACGAAGCCATAATTCTCATTAGCAGGAGTTAACGCGCATGGATCATGGAGAGAAGAATAAATCCACTGAAGGCTGTTCAGCACTTTGGCTAAACTGAAGCAGACAGGGCACCCACGTCCAGTTAGTCTGAGTTTATACAGAATTATTGGTGGCTAAAATCAACCCACTGGTTTTAATAATTGCTCCTTTTCCCTGGTACCTGATGGGGAACTGGCAAACCTTGCAAAGGACCTGCACCCCCTGGAAAACCCTTGGCTGTAGCACCTTGCCCTGACAGCAATGGCGTGGGTGCCATCAACTCAACCACACGCAGAAGGGAATAACTCATTCGTTTTTCAGGGCTTGGTAAAATAAAGAGCAGAGGGGCTCGGTGCACACTTTTGATTTTCGAATGCTAATTTTGTTTTAATAGTAAGCTGCTTGTTTAAGAAGTAAAAGTGGTTCTGAAACACAAAGGTGCGTGGATGTTGTTATAACTAAAATGGGGCTGATCGCTAGTTTTTTAACAATTTGGTAACAAGAAAAGCTGGTCACATGCTGGGACGTTTTATGCCAAGTCTCAGCCAGAGCAAAATTTTATGGCCGAGTTATAAACCCTTGAAAATAAGGGTTTATAATAGAAATGCTGACAGACCCTTAATTATAGCAGCACTAGCGGGCACTGTTGTAATAAGGCCCACATATTTTCCTCTTTGATCATTATTTATA
This sequence comes from Nycticryphes semicollaris, assembly GCA_013400055.1. Lineage (NCBI taxonomy): Eukaryota > Metazoa > Chordata > Aves > Charadriiformes > Rostratulidae > Nycticryphes > Nycticryphes semicollaris. The sequence continues at coordinate 53,904 of VXBJ01000225.1, read as the reverse complement.
GGATGCATTGGAAATCATCCCATTTACAACTGTATGCCCGCTCAGCTAGGTGGAGTTTTATCCATTAAGAAAGGGAAATACAAAGTCGGCTGCCGAAGAAAGCCGGGGGCTTTACCTCCCGGCGTTCCCGCGGCATACCAACCCCGAGCTTCAGGCAGTGACTAATGCCTTTACTCTCCCGGTTTGTATAAGAGGTTGAAGTTCAGGCTGGTGCAGTGCAGCATTCCCCGGGACCTGCTGCCTCTTTAGGCAGGCGATTAATCACTTGATCGATAGACCATATGATTAGGCACTAATAGCTGATAGGAGGAGAGAATAAACAACCATAAATTTGCTTTGTACCGAGTAATCCAAGTGTAAGAGAGGTCAGATAATGGCCACATAAGGTCATGTTGCCTAAGGAGCCCATATGGGAAAGATGGAAGATACATACATTTTTAAATATCTTCAATTATTATTGTATTGCTGGGCAGGATTGGGGCTGCCGATGCACCCCTCTCTCTGAGCACGGGCAGGCTGTCGTGCTCCAAAGAAGCCTGATATCAAACAGCCACAGCCGTTTCCACATCAAGGAGAAAAAAAAAAAAAACAACCTAAAAACCCCCCCCCCCCAAAAAAAAAAAGAAAGAAACAACCTCAAAAACCTCAGGTCGTGTGACGATATCAAACTAAACATCCGGTCGGCTGAGGTGGGTGTCATTTTGTTGACACTTGGGAGGTGCAGGTCATTGGCTCCCAAACTGCCCCCCTTGTCGGGAGGACTTGGATGGACCCGTGGCTCCCGCGGTGTTCCCAATGGATCTGGGTTCTTCGCGAGGTGCAGGTCCCAGCCCCAGTCCAGCTGCTGTCTCAGCCCGCAGTGCCCGGGCAGGATGCTCGGCAGAAAAACTCCCCTTCAAAGGACCATAAATCTCCGTCTCCCCACCCCCTCGCCCTCCCTCGCTGCCTCCTGCCTTTTCTAAGGCTCTCCTCTTCCCCTGCATAAAAAACGGTCTTTTCAGGACTCAAGATGCAAGCCAGGTTTACAGTCCTTTTTTTTTTTTAATTTTCTTCTTTTTTTTTTTTCTTTTTTTTTTTTTTTTTTTTTTTACAGTAAACGTACTCTTTGTCTATGGCAACGAATTCAAGAAGAAACAAAAATGGCTGGTTCAAAGGAAGAAAAAAATACTTCAGTCACCCCAACAAAGGCAAGGAGTTTACAAACCTTCCCCGTCAGCGCCTGGACGCAGGCAAAGTACTTACTTCATTAAGTTGAAACAAAACTCGACCAGTAAAACCGTCAGCTCCGTCCGAGACAACCAGCAGGCCCCTTGCAGCATGTTCCTGATTGACCATCAGCAGACTATGTAAATCGCCTTTTTTTCTGCCAAACAATCATGGGGATAAATGCCTGCCTTTATCTTTGGGGCTATTTCTAAACTCCCCTTTCTCAATGAGGGGACATTCATGGGCTGCAATCTTATTTTTGCCGCTCTTACGGCATCAGTGGGAAAGCGCATTCAGGGCTGCCGGGCTCTCCTGCCTGCACCGATTCCTCCTGCTTCCCCCCCTGCCCCCGGCATTAACAGTGTGTATGGGGCAGGGGAGGGAATCTGGAGGGGGAATGTCGGGGGGAATGTGGGGTGTGTGTAACAACACAGCCCCGGCCTCTGAAACTGGGAGGCCAGGATGCTGTTTGCCTTGGGTTTTAAAACGACGCTGTGCTTCAGATGCCGCGGAGGCTCTTGAGTTTCAAAGAGGCCCGAGGTTGGAGTGGCTCCCACAACGCCAAGCAATTCAAAATCACTGGAGTGCTGCGAGGACTGCACGTACACTTGACTTTGTGAGTGAGCACACGCCGCCTAGACCTGTGTAAAATTGCTCCCGATTCCCTATTTTACTTTTTATTTCACGCGGGTGTTGCACGGCCGAGCATCCCAGCCACCCCGCTGCACCCACCTGAAGAGCAGCTCCTGGTCCTCAGGCCAGCGCAGGCACAAGCTCTTCAGGCCCTGCCTTCCCCTGCTTTGCTTTGGAAGAAAGGCTTCTACCGTTTAACACAAACACGCTTTATTTGGAAGGCCCTGCACTAAGTTAAAGATGGCTCCTCAATAACTTGGAGGACAACATCAACCCCAGGCATCAAGACAGTCAAGTGCTTGGACCATAGGCTTGGTGATCTCCACCACAGGGATGGACACCTTCCTTCAGCAAGGACTTTGGAAAACAACTAGAGTGATCACAACAAAGAGTTCATTTGACCTAACGAGCAGGTTCTTATTTCTTCGCACACTTTTTAACTACAAAGCATTTTCCCCTGCAGTACCCACTCTTCTTTCTTCCCAGCTCGGGTGACACTGTAGGAAGCAGTGTCCCTGGCCAGTCTGCCATCACTCTCAGCCTGGAAAGGTGCAGCTTCTAGTTCCAGAACTAAAGGCAGATATTTCTCCAGAGAAATACCTGGAGAAATATCCAGATCTCCAGGAAATATCCAGAATCTCCAGTTCCAGAACTAAAGGCAGATATTTCTCCAGAGAAATATCAACATGTTTCACTTGAAAAGTTGACTTCCCTTTTGTATTCAACCCTCCTGGCATTGTTTGTCCCACCGTACATTGGCTTCCCTGGGTGCTTCAGAACAAACACAACTTTTACAACTATCAGTTACTCTTGGAAATAATATTCATGGGCATAATTACATTTCAATCCGCCGGTGCAGTTGTCTGGTTTATCCAGCCAGTTCATCCTTAGCCATCTGCTCTATGGTTTAATTTTAAATGTTAACCTAAGAGTAACAGGGTGTTTCCCATGATGAATTCATTCAGACCCATCCAGTACATATTTATTCGTGCCATAAATAAAGAACAGGGGGACAAAAGTGCAATTATTAACAAAAATATGAAATATTACTGATCTGTGCGTCTGGAATAATTTTTCACTAACTAATCTCTTTTAGTTTTCATTAGGAATTCGGTTAAGGGTGAGTGAGGGGACATACATACACCTGAGTGCAGCCCTTCCTCTTCCCACCCTTTACTCTCCTTGGTAGTTAAAGCAGCCGGAGCTGTTATCCTGCAATGTGAAATCTCACGTGTTCTTCAAGGATAATGACATTTATTTAATTAATTTTCCTCCCAAACTTACACAGTGGGCCTGTATTCAAAAAGCAAGCATGAATAATGTAGATTTTAAAACCGCATTATTACAAAGGATGTCAAGTTCACACACTGTCAACACTAATAAACTCCCCAAAGTGCTAAAACCCAGGACACCCGTCCCCTGTCGTCCTCCCCCCTGCCTTCCCCACCTCCCTCTCCAAGAGGAGCTGGGGGATGGCGGCAGCCCCTGCGAGTGAGAGACGGAGGATGGGAACTGACCACACCACCCCGGGGAAAAAAGCACAGCACTTAGAGCTTTCATACCCTCCTGGACGCTTCAAATCCCAACCCAATGTTTTATCCCTATTTGTTTTCGCTGCAGTAGGACCCCGCCAGGACATGCGGGGGCAGAGGCAGCCCCAGCCCCCTCCCCGACCACTTGCAATCTAATTTAAGACACGGAAAAAACAAGTGAGTGAGACAAACACTCAAGAGGAATGGGGTAAGAGTAACAAGGTCACATTGCTACACTGGCAGCTATTGCCAAACTTGCAAACTATCTGAAAGTTATTTATATATAAAATAATTAAAATCAGCTGTCCCATCCTGCCACCCTGTCTCGCCATCGGCAGGTTTGCTCGTGTCTCGCACGCCATGCAGCGGAATAATTCTGGAGCCGTGGTGGAGGTGGCTGCAGAGTCGGCAGTAGGGACCTGAGCGGGAAGCGGTCCATGCCACAGCATGGTGGCCAAATGCCCTGGGCACACGAAGCCACCTTCTCCCCAAGCATGGGCTCAGCTGGCGTGCACAGGATCTTTGCAAAGAGGATTTCCAGAGGCATGTAATGTGCGCAGGAGCACTGGTAGAGCATCCCCCAGGCTGGTGATGACTCAACATCAACTATCAACAGGCTGACCACAGAGGTGGTAGGTGGCCCATCCCTGTAAACGACTCAACACCAACTATCAACAGGTTCACCAGAGAGGTGGTGGGTGTCCCCCCCTGTCCCTGGAAACATCCAAGGCCAGGCTGGATGGGGCTCTGAACAATCTGGTCTAGTTGAAGGTGGCCCTGCCCATGGCAGCAGGGTTGGACTAGATGACCTTCAAAGGTCTCTTCCAACACCAACTACTCTATGATTCTGTGATTCCATCAGTATTTTCAGAAAGTGAAACCCACCAAAACAACCCAGTGAGCAAGATCCAGAAGCTGAATTCAATCCACACCAGTGAAAGAATACAGTATTCTTGGTACCTGACAGAACCAAGCCCTTTTGATGCCCTCTTCCCTACTCCGTGAAACACTTTCACCCCAGGCATGATCCTGCATGAAAGCAAAACGCAGAAGAGCATGAATGCTTCCTAAGGTGTCTGCTAAAGCATTAATAATTTTTAAGACTTTGTATTCTACCAGCACGTCTGAGATGCACTAACTAACCAAAGGACAGTCCTTCTTGGCCCAGCAAGACAGCACCTGAAAATATTTGACTCTCCTATGCTCAGTACAGATGAAAAATACCATAAAATCCGTGGGTAAAATTCTGCCTTGGCACGGAGATGTGGAATTGCACTCAGTCCCGTGAGGCTGGTGCATGGTGCTGTCAGACACAGCCTGGACACCGCTTCCTTCTCCAAACGTTTCTAAAGCGTCCGTGACATTTATGTCATTACATGTTTGGAGGGGGATGAGACCCTGATCGTGGTAGAGACTAGAAGCTGGAAGGATTATCCAAGGCTCCCCAAGCCTTTGAGAAGCTCACATGAAGGGCACCCTCGATGTGCAGTGCTGTCTGACACTGTCGGTAGCACATTTAAGGAGGAGTGTACAAATGCTCTACGTGCACTCGAGCACAAAAGCCAGACGGGCACGTCAACGTACCAACAGTGATCATCAGGAAGGAGCTCTGCTTCAGCTTGCCCAGGCAGAAGAGCACACCCAGAAGGACATGGGGGAAAGCCCCCCAGTGCAGTGCAGATTGGCACTGTTCCACCTAGGGTGTCACCTACTTCCCTCTCCTTGCTAACAGCTAGAGAGTCAAGTTGATAGGTAGGAGTGAGACAGCTGAGCAGCTGCATTTCCACCTGGGCAGATAAGCAGAGATCAAGATGGCAAGAGGTCATCCTCGAAGACATCCCTGATCTCTGTCCCGGGCACGAGGTCATCCTGATCCTACCGCTTCTCTGTCTCACATCACCTCCTGCCCTTACTTGACCAGGGGATGCTACAGATGAATGTGCCACAAGTGTCCAAACAGGCCTTCAGCAGTGAAAGGTCCTGGGCAGTGAACCGTGACCCATCTGCCTTCCACGTCCCACCCAGCCCCAGCGCAACCCCAGTGCTCTGTGGTGGTTAAAAGGGGATTATTTTCCAGAAGCGTCGAGAGCAAAGGGCTTTGCTGAGCCCACTGTTGAAAATACTCAATGCACGGAACGTGATCAGTTTTTCTACAGCACGTGAGAGCACCGTGTGATGGGAGAAAGTTTGTGGGTGACAACCTGGTCCTCCGTGCCCCGGGAACGGCAGGCTGGCCCCGTGCGCCACGCACGATGCAGACGCATAGTGAGACAGGATGTCTTCCCGCAGAAAGACCAAGTAAATAGTGCATAATGACAGGATTTCTATTATTGATGCTTCAGCAAATCATCTTGGATCCTCGGAGGATCAATTAATCATTGGGATTGTCAACACCCAACCCCATGTTCTAAGTTTTTTGCCATCCAGCTCTCCCATCCTCCCCTACACACAAATGATGCTGGGGGCACGGTGCCAAACGAAGCGGAAAAAAAGAAAGAAGGGGAAAGAAAGCACCGAACAGAGAGGCTGTTGTCGGGGCCGGACCCTCGCGTTGGCGAGGAAGATCAAATGCAGCTGCCCCCATGGCTGCATGTGGTTAAGCCCGCCGTGCCTGAGGGCAGGCGGGATGGGGAGCAGCCAGGCAGCCTACAACGGGCACAGATAATTAAATCATCCGATTGCCGGGCAGGCCACATTAAGAAGCTCATCGGTTTGCATGTGGCCCCTTGCTGTGGCCACCCGTGAGCTAAGTCTTGCCTAGATGCTAGTAGACAATTAAGACAAATTGTATGGCTGAAGATCAGACTAGAGCACTGCCAATGCCCTTGCCTGGAAGCTCCGCTGAAGAATGAGGGCACATGTGTGTGGGAACCAAGACTCGGAAGAGAGCTTTTAATGAACAACGTGCCAGCACTTGTTGCCAGAACACACTCTTCATTTCAGCTCTTGGAGAAAACAAAACCCTTAAAACCAGAGTTTACTACATTTCACTGATCTTCAATATGGCTGGAACTTCAGGATGCTTCTCCTCAAGCTAAGTTTGTATCAGTGAAAATATGCTTCTTGTTAAAGAAACTATTTAAAATGTGGAATCTAAAATCAAGCAAAAATAGCAGACAGTATGTTCAGCTTCAAAATTGGCTTGCACTCAACCAAGTATACCATAAACAGAAGGCAGAACTGACTATTTTTATCTTAACAGCCCTTGGGTGATTAAAATTTGGGGCCAGAATAAACAATTTTTTTCCCCCATTCCTTGCAAGAGAATATGTGACATGGGTTTGGAGTCCTTTCTAATTTTTTAACTCCCTTCCTAGCTATTAGTTGTTTGCATTAGAAACGTTCCCATGTACCCGACAGCACAAAGGCTGTGCTGCACCAGGCACGGTATGAGTTATAGGAACGCGCAGACCACTGTGCCCTGAAGAGATTACCGTGCAAGATAAGCCAACGACAACAACAAGGTGCTAAGAGGGAGCAGGTGAAAAGTTAACGAGGAATGCACAGAGATGCAACATATGTCATATTTTTCTTTACGAGGTGTAGTGTCACAGACAACCCCTGTGGCCCAGAGGCAGAGATGAGGGTCATAAGGACGCACCTAGGATGGAAAGGACCAGATGAGGACACGGAAGGTGATGGGTGAGGAAGACCCAGAGGTGCTTCTGCATCAAGGGGCAAGGAAGGCTGGAGGCAAGGGGCAGAACAAAGGAGAATGGCAAATAGACATGCGAGTGCTAAGGGAGAGCGTGGCTGGTGGTCAGAGATGCTTCCAGGGATGGCACAGCTAGAGTCAAAGGCCAGGAATAAAATCCAGCATCAGCATGAGACAGCGTAGATGGAAGAGACTGAGAAAATCCAGGCCACGGAAATTACAGCTTCGCAGCAGCCGGGACTAGCAAAAAGAAAAAAAAAAAAAAGCAATCATATGTTGAGGGATGGGCAAGGCAAGAGAGAGACGGGGAGGTACAAATTGCTTGCACGTTTGCGGAACAAGGAGTTGAAGATGGAGCCCAGGTTTTGGCCATCAGTTGGCAGTGGTTCCAGTGACTGGAGGACGGAGAAGAAGCAGTGATGGGAAGAGGAGGAAGCAAGAAAGTAACTTTTGATGGTGTTAAATAATACTGATGGTTTAACTGCTAAGAATTAGCTATGAAAAGGGGCTGAGTCCTGGAACTGAGTGGAGGGAGGCAGCAGGGGACAGAACCAGTGGACTGGGCATTATGGGAGCTGGAGCCACAGAAGCAGAAGCAACTGATTTGAAAGAAGATGTAGAGGAGGGAGCTTAAGTGGGGATGTAAGATACCTCCAACACAAGGGGACAAGAGGTTTTGACATCACTGAGCTCTCTGTGGCATATATTTGGGTTTCACTGCAGCAGCAGCAGCCCACAGATTTGTTGGGACACAAACTGCTGCCAACCCTCAAAACTTCTTCAGACCTTCATGAATGTGACTCCCCATCTTTTCATTACAACGTACATATTTTAATACTTAACACGTGGACGCTATGGTTCATATTTCACAGTGTAGGAACTGCTGAGTCCTGCTGTGAGGACCACCCCAGCAATATTTATTTATAAATACGTAAAAAGAAAGATTTCCTGAAAAGATCTCTTAAAAGCTACACAGATGGCTGAAATGATAGCAAAAAGACATGACATAGAGCAGGCACAAAATGTTCACAGTCCAGGCACCTGATGCAGAAGACACTCATGTTTCTCATATAATAATAATTGGGAGGAGAATTATCTGAGAAACTCTTTATTCTTCATCCCTGTCTTCCTTTCTTCAGACATTGATCATCTTTACTCAACCCCCTTTCAAATCTGCGTTATTATTTTTGCTTCTTTCCAGTACAATCATTGTTCATAATTTCCACCTCCAGCTCAGGGCTACTCCTCCAGTTTAGCGTGTTCCCATTCGCACGGTGTCAGCAGAAAGGGTTTCTTACTCCAGAAAAGCCGTTGCATGTGCAATAAACAAATAGCCTTTGACATACTGGTTAATTATATCAGTTAGCGACAATCTCACATGCATGAATGCTGTGCTAATGAAAACACTTTGGCATGCAAAGCAGGACCGATCAAGACACTGAAGTGTCCAAACCTGCAAACTACAAGCAGGGCCGACCCATGGAACACAACAGGACTTTGTAGCGCACACCCAGGAGGAGCACGGATGGAGGGCAACACGGCACGGCCAGACTCTAAACAAGGCACAATATAAACAAGCCTTAGGTGCTGAACAGTTTGACTGCATGTAAAGGAAGCCAGAAATTAAGAATATCATCCTGCACCACTGGTGACAATGTCAATGTAGATTTCTGTTTGGGTATAGCCAGCGATGAAGGCATCTACTCATTACAGCATCCCTGGATCTTCTATAAAGCATTGGCTTGAGCACCCTGCTGAAGAGCATGGACCCACACATGCCTCTCAAACTCTCCAATCCAGGTGCCCCCTAAATCACATTACTCATTCTCCTGCACTCCAGCCAAGCCAGACACAAAGAAGGGCCTCCATCCTGGGAACCTCTGCAGCCCACTTACCTCCCCATTGTGGTGGTCCACCTTCCCCATGGCTCCCAGCAGCCAAGCAGAGGGGCCTCGAGCTTTCCCCAGTGCTAACCCGGGATCCCTCCAGAAAAGGATCTTCACGTGGCAATGCTGGCCACGTTTCAACCTGTTCCAGAGGAGCGGCTGGGGGGCCAGGCCCCATCTCCCACCCCAGAAGGCGTCTCGGTGCCTCAGCCCCGGCACACATGTGCTGTGCAGATGGATGCTGCGGCGAGCCCTGTGCCTGCTGCCGGCACGCTCGCCGTGCAACCAATTTGTATGTTTACCGCAGCCGTTTGTCCAGGACTTCTGAATGTCTGCAGCCAAAAAGCCATGGACAAACGATAAAAATGAAGGTGAAAAAAACCACCCACCGGGAGGCATGTGCAAGGAAGGCTACACCAACACTGTGATTCCCATCGCGTTCATGTGGACAAGAGCCCTTCTGCAACTGGACGAGGACTCGTCCTCTGCAAGGACACGGGGACAAACTGCGCTCGGCCCCCGCATCAACACTGACTTCCCTCAGTATCNTGTCACTACACTCCCTGATCAAGAGTCTTTCCCCATCGCTTTGGCCAAACCAAGCCCTTTTTCATTTTCAACTTCTCCTCTTTCAGCTACCTGGGCTTATTTCTCTCATCAATCCCCACCGCGGTCCATGTCTGAACAGCACAACAATAGCCCTCGGAGAGCCGGTCTCCTTCCATCCAGTAACACTCTGCAGAGCTAACCACAGCCTTAATGTACTGACAGTTAAACTGCTTTTATCTCTTTTATTTTCCACAAAGTTCTCACGCAATAATCCCCCGTCATATTTTTTACCAATAAAATATATGAATAGCTAATCTAGTGGCTAACTTCACAGTGATATGAGATCTTCCCTTATAATGACTTCCACAGTGAAATAACAAAATCCCTATCAAAGGCAATCTTTTTATGGCTGTTAGAGAGACCGTCTCTATCCAGACGCTTGCCATCAATTTGGTTTTAACTCCCTTGTCCCTTCACATGACGGAGAAAATGGACTGCCCTAAATTTAGACTAAACACATGATTTCTGGGCATTTAGCAACACAAAACTTCCCCTACATTGTTTAGCCTAGAGATGTCCAAGCGCGAGAGCCAAGGAATGCTCTTCCCCACCTCCTTTTAGCCACGGATAAACCCCACACACTGCGAAAGAGAAGTTTTTAATTAAAACTGGCACTTCTGAGCCTGCAGTTGGTGGCGGCCCCCTTCTTCAATAAATGACGTCACTTTGGACCGTGGCAGCAGGGGAGCGCGACGGAGGCTGCGAGGAAGCCCCTGTTGGGTTTTGGCACTGACCTAGTGATCATAAAAAACCACTTTGGCGTTTACAAACCGAGGCTGAGCTGTGCCGGGCAGGGAAGAGGGAGGTGCGGATGCTCCGGGATGCTGTGGGGAATGACTGCAACGTGCCATTACAGGAGCAAACGGGGACGTCGGTAATCTCCCACATTGCCTCCTTATCCTCGCAGAGGCAAATTGCAGCTGATTGCCCCCTACTTCTACCTGCGACCCTCCCCTTCAGGCAAGACCTTAGGAACTGAGCACAGCCCTGCACAGCCCTGTGTTTAACTACAATTTACTGATTAGTCACCAGGCAGCAGCACATGGGGATCACATTTCACCATTTTGCTGGTTTTTAAGCCCTGAATAAGCCGTAAGATGCTCCCAGCGCTCCCACATCACGTATTCCCTACAACCTGCTGCAAGCAGGGGGCTGAAGGCTCGGTGAAACGCTCCTCTACTCAATAATGGAGGAACATAGAAGATCATAGCCCCAAAAACCACAGCTATGGGTAGAACTTATGCTGCTGGAGGAGTTCCCAAGTGTGGAGACAGCTGTGGTGGAAGCCAAGGCCAGTACACCAAGTGGTCCCATGGAAAGCAAACCCCAAAGGACTTGGGTAGGGAGACTGAAGGGGTCTTGGAGAACTGAGCAAGAAGATGCTCCACTTCATGTAAAGAAACTTTTGTGCAAACCCCTACTTAAAAAACACTGCACAAACCCTGCCCTTGCTGATGGGCTTGGGAAGCTGAAGGCTGATGGTGTGAACCTACGGCAAGGCTAACGTCTCCAGGAGAGGTCATCTGCATGACGAGCACAGAGGGAACTTCTTCTGCTGATAAACAAACGCAGACAACCGGAGCTCTGCGGCCCCGGCCAGCCCCACCCCAGGTGCAGGCGGGTTCACAGGACTCCTACACAGAAAGTTTTTTTGTGGGTTTGCCAATATTGCAAAACCACGGCGTAAGCCGGGTGAGAAACTGAAACCCTTTCAGTGGTCAGCAGAGCGCGGCGTGGTGCTCGCAGAGCTGAAGGAGGCTGTTGTGCCGTTCTCTGTGTCGGGCCACATCGTCCCAAACCCCCTTCACACCAGACAGATGCTTCTGCTTATGGTTTCGTGGGCAAGGCAAGAACCTAAAGCACTTGGGGGAGGATGGTGGCTCATTACAGCAGGAACTTGGGTTCTCCAGAGGTAATTTACTGCAGGGAAGAACTTCCCGGCCGTGGCCAGACCAGGAGGACTTCTAAATGACTTTCTTTATGTACCCAGCTCTGGGGACCGGACCGGTCATGCATCATTGCAGAGGCTCTTCCCAGTCGCGAACCACCAGGTCATGGTGCCAGGGTGGCTGAAAAACACTGCACCCGCCACCTCGACAAGGGAACACTTAAGGAAAAGTCCATCCTAATTAATTAAAACTCTGAATTTAAAGGGGATTAATTAAACTGCATTAAACCCCCGTGTAAACTCCTCACTCAGACTTTAAAGTGTCTTTATTAAATTCTGAGAGCAAAATTCAACTAAACCAAATTAAGGCCGTTTCATTTCTAAATGACAGTGTCTACACAAGGATGTAATGCAGTTTAGCTAATCCACTTTAAAGTTATTCCACATCCATTTCAATTGTCCCTGTGTAGACAAGCCTGAGGAATCCCGTCCTTCATGAGCCTGTGTACAAATATGGGTAACAACAGGGCCATTTTTGGATTGCCTTTTTAGGAAATTATTTGCAAATATCCTCTTGGCCCAGAGAGCAAAGAATTGATTTTTGGTGGGAGCAGGACAGGGAAGGACCACATTTTCCTGTGGGCTTGTAGCATGTGGGAGGACAAACATCCCTGGCTCATCCCCACCTTCCAGGAGATGTGGAGGGAAGGGAGGGACACGTGCAGCCAGGAAAGGACTTTGCAAACACAACTATGTGCCCAAAGTGCCTGTGACCCTACCGCAGCAAGACGTTTCTGTTCCCAGGAGGGACACGTGGAGTTTAAGGATGAGATAGTGGAGCTGAAGAAAACTTGAGAGAAGGCAGCAGGGGGTGTCTCCTCTTGACCAGCAGTTCCCCAACCCCGCAGCTGTGCTGGGAAAAGCCATCAAAAGCGCAAAAATACATTTTGGTGGAGCTGGGAGATAAATCCTGAGGGGCTGAGGTTGGGGAAGGGTCCCCAGGTCCCACCGGGCTGCGGGAGCCGAGCCTTTGTGCAGCTTTTCCAAGGAAGTCATGCAGCACTGAGTCCCTACTACCTTTGGCCAGTGATTCCCCCCAACAAAACACCCCCCTCCCAGCTCCCCAGGATTTGGGGAGCCGCGCAGACGGGGAAGGGTTAAGGCAGCCCTGCGGTTTACAATTTAGCAGCAGTCAAGCCCGAAGCAGCAGCAGCAGCAGCAGCAGCAGCAGCAGACCTTCGCAGGGAGGCTGGAGAGCCTGGAATAACTGCTGGCTGGAGCTGCAGCACGTCCAGAGGCAACGGCAATAAAACCAGAGTGGATTACATCCCTTCAGAAACCCCAAGAAAAAAAAAAAAAAAAAAAAAAAAGGGGGGGAAAACAAGAGAAAAAAAAAAAGGGAACGAAAGAAAGCGTAAACCACAGATTATGTCTGTTGGCTGTTTTTTGATAAGCTCTGCTACAAACACAATGCTAATGAGTGTGAGGGACATCCTCTGTGTGGGGCGGCTGCTTGACCGCATTTTGTCTGCATGTGGCTGATTTCCTCACCCACTGCCAAGCCCCGTGGCATCGCTCCCTGCCGGGGCTTTTCCTTCGCCTCCTCGCCTGGCCGCTCGGCCCTCCGCGGCCGTCAATATTTCACCCGACCTGCGTGAGTCAGCAGTAACCGAAGGAAAGGACCGGAGGGAGAACAAACATGCCGTCGCCTGGAAACTTTCCCTCCCCAAGCATTTCAGGGTCGCCCTACGCTGCCCACGTGAGCTGCGGAGCGGGGCCCGGTGGCTTCAGAGTTCTTTTCATATTAACAACATGTGATATTTTTATCTATATATATATTATCTTTTTTTCCCACTGGTTGATCCCAAAGTCCACCCGGCTCCTGGTGTTAATTTACCCTTTGCTAAAGCCTTAGCCGCCCTCTTTTTATACCACCGGGGTCTTTACAAACCCAATGGTGACTGCCTTCCCAAGGCATCGACTGGGTTGTGTATAATTCCTCTAATTAAATGTAAAGGAGAGATGGTTTGGTGGAGCACCATTTCATCATTTCCCCTCTCGCTTCACGCTGTGGACTTTAATGAGGACCTAAAACACCATCTTGGCTTGGCTTTAGTTTCAGGCCAGATGAGCTTTGCTTGTTAAGACGGCCTCTGCTTGTCAGGAAAAATAGCTTTATTAAGGTCATGTAACGCGGAGGGTTTGATTAAAGCTAATCAAGGAAGAAAACCAGACCGAAGTGGTGCGAATCAAACTTACTGCAACATGTTTAACATAACTTCACCTCGCCTATCTGTTAAAAGCAGACAGAAGTAAGATCAAGTTTCCCAGAAGAATGCCTGAGC
>VXBJ01000225.1:18172-34631 GCA_013400055.1 Nycticryphes semicollaris | reverse complement strand
CTCTGCTCTACAGGTAACTTGAGTTAAAGCCATTCCTTAAGCAAAAACTCCCTGTAAAATTTTCCACTATCTCAGCAGTACTCTATGTGCTGTCATTAAAGCAGAGCACATATATTTCTAAGCAGGATTTGTAGCAATGTCAGATTGCTCGNACTTTTTTTTTTTTCCTTTTTCCACCCATTTCCCCAGGAACGGCAGCGAAACCTTAAATTGCAAACACCTGCTCCATACATCATCCTCGGGCCTGGCAAGACCAAAACTGGCCGCGATGCTCGGCGTTCCCCGATGGGGAACTTCTCCCCAAAACCCTCGGACCCCGTCCCCAAGGAGGGCAGGGCACATCAAAAAGTTTAATGTGCACACGTGCTCTGTGCCGAAAGAGTCGCTCCTGTTCCCCAGGAAGCCCTTGGCAGCGATGGAGAACCTCCGAAGCAAAGGGGGAAAAAATAAAACGAAACAAAACAAAACAGAAAACCAGAAAAAAAGAAAGAGAAAGTGTAATTTTGGAGCAAAAAGCCCAAAGAATGGAGGAAAAACCCCACGTTGTATAAACAGGATCGCAGTGCCCCTGTGCATGCGGCGACTGCAAAACATCTGGCTGGATTCTGGAGAGACAGAGAGAGGGAATCCAAGATGGCAGGAAAGATTAATTATTTTCTAACTTACTCTGGTTTCAATGAACTTTTCTCTGGTTATAATCAAGGTTTTAAAATGGCATATTGGAAGCATGCTGGGCAGTGGTAAGCTGAGGTGGGGTGCTCTGTCTTTGGGAATGACAGAAGCAATCAGCCAGAAACCCGACTTGTAACCGTCCCGCAGAGCCCGTTACGCTGAAATAGCTATTTTGCCACTGGTTTAATTAATAAGCTGTATTACTGGTTAATTTTATACCGTTCTGAACTTTTGTCAAGGAAAAGTGGTTAATTTTAGAGCGACTGGATTTGGTGCAGCAGAAATAATGAATAAACAACTTTTTTTAAAGGTATGGGCTCACAGCTTTGCTTTGCTTTGCTTAAACACCACATTTTTATTACACAAATAATGTCCATTATTGATAGACTCCTTTACAGACAAAAGAGTCTCCCCTGTCTTCAAACTGCTTTTTAAAAAGCTGTTAAATACTCTGTTCCCATCCCAGGGTTTAACACATGCAAATACACCCCTAAACAGTTTTAATTCTCTTTTTACACACACACACACACCCCGCACACGCGCACACACACCACCCCCCCCTCATCTATCTCCCTGCTTTCCAGATGGACCACCAGCTTCCCACCATTGCCAGCAACAGCTTGTGTATTGTTTGTTTAAAACAAAGATGACGCATTAAATATCATATACGACGCGGGGAGAGGGGTTAAAGGATAATACCCTTTGGAGGGAAAGGCCGTGCTAAGCCAGTCTCGGCCCATCGTTGGGCAGGTTGGTACATGGCAAAGGAGACGGGATTTGGCCACCCTCTGCCTCTGAGGGAAGGCGCTTGCCTCCCCGCATCCAGGATCCCCGGCCTCCAGAGAGAGTTAAACTTGTGTGAACGCTCTCCAAATTATACAGGCTAACCAACAATTATGTCATTTCACTCAAACATTCATTCACCCGTCATGTGCCCCGATTAAACAGTAACACTTTTGTTTGAAACGTTCTGCTGAAATTAGCAGACCAGAATTGCCTTCACCTATATTTAAGCACTCGGCCCCGCGCCCAACGTAGCCTCGTCTGAACCCAGACGGGTTTAGGCAAGAGTTTAGCACTTTTATATGGGTCGAACCCTTCCTTTTGTAGGCTGCACGTGGGTACGTGACTATTAGGTTTTGTGCTGGTAGCAACAGCTCTACACGGATACGCTTCAAGGGGGTATGGAGCTGCTAAGATGTAAAGGGAAAATTAGGAAGGTGAGAAGAATTTATCAATCTGAAAAAAAATACCGCTTCGAGAAGAGGTTTACGCTTACTGATAGCCTCCCCCCCAAAAAAGTAATTTTCGAGCTGCAATAAAAGAAAAACAATGCACAAAAGCTGTGGCTTGGCCAGTGTGCTGCGGTGATACAGACTCCGAAAAAGCAAAATCTGAGTTTTGGGCTGGCAAGCTTTTTACTGTTTCTCTCTTTAAAAACGGTGATACGGGATGCAGGCTGGATTTTAATCATCATATTTTGCTTGAAAGTATAGGAACCATACCAAGACTAGCCCTCTCCTTCTCCATAATCTCTCCCACCCGTGGGATATGGGCAGCCCAGCACCCCTCACCCCAGGGACAAAACACCACAGAAGAGAACGGAGCTCCAGGATGCCCAAGGCTGGCAATAATGCTAAAATCTGTAGTGCTACCAACATCTCCAAGATGCCAGTTTGCTGCCATCAGCTTTGTGTGACAGGAGAGAATAGCAGGCAGATTGCGTATCTAATGAGCCACACATATTGAAAATCCACAGCAATCTCTGGAATACATGTGGATTTGTCTAAAACTCTAAAATATGGCCTGGATGGTGTCCTGACTGCCAAAACCACAATGAATTCACTGTTACTGTCACTAATCTCCATGTATGTTACATATGGTTGACATTTTTCTTTAACTCTCATATTTTTTGCATGTGTGCGTATATAAATAGGGTAAGAGGGAGGCTAGGAGCAGGCAGACAAACAAACAACCGGCTGCGATGCACAACGTTCCCATTAGGCACTGGAAAATTAGTCCAAAGTGTGTTAGACAAATCTGCAGAGCCCCAAGCAGCCCGTTTTCAAGCGTAGGTGAAGTCTAGGTCCGCCCTGGGAACCCTGATGTGCCTCCCCCGACGTTTAGGTTAACGCGTTCAGCCCGAAGGTCGGAAGGGCTGCTCCATGTCCTGCAGAATCCAGTGGGAATCTCCAGGCATTTATTTCAATGCATTACGGGGCACTTTGTGCACTTTGCGTGTTCCTTCAGGTCATTTATCCAGAATATTTAATTCATGCTTCATCTTAAAGAATTTGATATTCATACAATAGAGGTTGCCTTGACCACCCGATTGGAATATGAACCTTTCCAGAAGCAGGAATAACCCCCTCCTTTTATTAGCAAAGCGGTATTACATGGCGTGCTGGCAGAAAAGTTGTATGTGAACTAAGAAATAATATTTCATGCATTCCTTCTACTTTCTAGGCAAATTTATGCCAGATTTTATTCCACTGCAGCATTACGAGCGGCACTGCTTATCTCTGTTTCAGTGCACTTCTACTAAACAGTAGGTCAGCTGAAAACTTTGTTTAC
Organism: Nycticryphes semicollaris; assembly: GCA_013400055.1. Lineage (NCBI taxonomy): Eukaryota > Metazoa > Chordata > Aves > Charadriiformes > Rostratulidae > Nycticryphes > Nycticryphes semicollaris. Next base: position 31,385 of record VXBJ01000225.1, on the reverse strand, counting down.
CGCCTGAGGAGAAGCAAATAGTAGTCATGCGTGGCTGGCAGGGGCTTGTGATATGATATATTCACTGCTGTTATATGGCTCATCATATAATTTAAGTCTACTGTAAACAGTCTATTTATGATACACATCCCTTTTGGACATGTAAATTCTTTGGCTTGTGAGAACAGCATTACGGTTATGGGTATGTTACTCCTACCAAGCGGCACTCACCGTTGGTAAGTGTTAACAATGAAGTGAATACGGTTTCCAAAGAGGAGAAGACCTCTCTTAATTTTCACTTTAAATAAACTTAACAAAATCTCAAGCTAGGTATTTCTTTGATGGTTATTTCCCAAGAGATCCACTTGCTCCTCCTGCCTTTGTTTCAAGTCTGGCTGTTCCTAACAGGCTGGTCTCTTTGGACATCCTACAGCAATTTGCTTTTCTTCTCTGTTAAAGCTATAACCTCTCTGATGATGGTGTGGAGACGATACCCACAGCAAAACGAGGATGTCAGCAGCTCTACAGAAACACAGAAAAATGCCATGGCAAAGGGCTACAGGGTTGGGTGACAAATTTTGCAGTCAAGAAAAAGCAGCTGGTCCCACCCCCCTGAGGTCCCCAGGACTGTCCCACCAGGGACCTTCCTTCTTGAGTTTCTCTCTTGCATCATATCATGGCTGTGACAGCTCACACCTCTATTTTGGGAAGAGCAACCCCTGAGCACTGCTACCCTGATGATACCCGATGCTGCATATGAGCTGGCTCTTCCTAGTCTGTATGATAAACCATTCATAGTTTTTATTTGCCTCCTTTATATTTGCCATTGAGATTTTATAGAAGACACTCAAGCAGTCATGCTTGAGTGGTCCATGATACGGACACAGGAGCAACCCCCTGGTTGTGTGCTGCACCTAATTTTGAACAATGAGACTGCAAGTACATCTGCCAAAGTTACTGGCCTTTTTATCACTGACCTTTTTTTTTTTTTAACTGTTCAAAGCGCAAGCAGAGCTCTTGGTTGTCAAAAGCCAACACCTCTCATAAAAAGTCACGTGGTGACTTTCCATGCGTGTGCCAGGGGACAGCAAATCTCAGAGTGTTGGGAGAGCAAATCTCAGCGTGTTAGGTCCTATCACTCGCTCCTCAAAAATTATACTTCCCTGATGTTTAACAGACTTCCTTTCTAAAGGGATGTGTCGGCAGCAAAAGGCATTGGAAATATCTGGGGTTTTTGCAGGTGCCTGTGGACGTGCAGGCAGGAATGGCCCCAGCCCCGTCCATCAGAGAAAGCACTGCCGTTTTCATGAGAACAAGGACACCATTATCCCAGGCACAACGTCAGGCTGAGCGGATGGGCAGCAGGGGAGTGGGTGTCATCTACTTTCCTTTCTGAATATACAGGGCAGTTTTCTAGTTCGCTACGTTTAAATAAGTTCCTACATTACCGTTACATCGTCTGACTTAGACTGGTAAATGTCTTCTGCAAGCCAAGAACAACAGCAATGGTGGTACCATCAAATATCTGTGCTGCTGCTGGATGAGGCACTGCACAAATACATGGTGTCCATGCTCTGGAAACTTTAAAATCTTAAGCAGAGCAACAGAAGAAAAGCAAGAGCGGCGCTCCCACTTTTACTCCTGACTAGAGAAGCAGTTAAACAGTTTGCCGAAGGCCACAAAGAAAGGCTGTGGCGGAGCTGGAAAGGGACCCAACCTCTGCACATTTCCAGCCACGTGCTCTAACCAGTCCAGTGCTTTCTCCCAGCGAAGATTACCATATTCAATACTTCCCTAAGTACTTTTGAATAATTGTAACCACCACTTACTTTCATCTGAGTGGCTGCGAAAAGCTACATCATCCCTCGGTTTAATTTCTTTCCCCAAGAAGAATTGCATTTGAAAAGAACACGAGCAAGCCTGAACCTGCTAATTACACTACAGTACCAGGACGGAAGAAAAGTCATATAAAGGTATTCCTGACGTTATATATGCTCATGTCAGTCAGGGTTTCTAAAGAGGCGGAAAAAAAAATGACTGCAACTTGTTCAAAGTAGACCTTACAAAAACACAGCTGGTCTTTGGCTAGTGATAGGTATTTTGTGGCCATTGCAAGACTACAATAGTGGTTAAAACCTGTTGCAGTGGAGGTGCAGTAGGAGCTTTCTTGTTCGTCACAGGATTGGGCTTATCTTCCAAAAAGTGAGCTACGAGAAAAGCATGAAGAAGGGATGGGTGTGAGAACCGGGTACCTCCAACGACTTCTTAGAAATCACACCACTGATCATCAGTGATGGATGAAATAAAAGCATGTGCTACGCCAGGCTACATGCTAAGCAAAACAAACAAACGAACAAAAAATCACAAGAAAAAAAGACCCACAGCGTCCTTTTATTTTGCAGAGCCTTGATTGTAATAAACTCACTCAAAACATGCTCCCTTCTCCCCATCCATGCTGGGAACGCGCAGGAGAAGAGATTTCATCATCCAGAAAAGGGGCTGCATTCAGCAGCCTTCACTGACCCCTGTGTTCAAGAGCCCCAAGACCAACATTCAAAGACAACCCACGGTATTCATTAAATATCAGCAAAAAAAGATTATGGCAGGTATATGTGTAATTTAAATCATTTAATGCCATGCAATTTATGCCAAATAGCAAAGAAGAATATTGTTTGATGCCAGTTCTTCTGATTAATGTGATCACGCTTTACGTTTCTTTGGAGCTTCTCCTAATGATGGGCAAGCAGAAAATCCTCACCACCACCACCCCCCTCCCCGCTAAACACTTTCCAGCTCCGCTTTACTTTCTAGTCCTTTCCCTTGTAGCACACATCATTCATTTTGCTGAGCAACTACATTCACTTCTATTAGGCAGCTATTAATTACCTGGCCCTAATGGCAAGGTGACAGCGCATCGCTTCGCCATCAAGAAGAGCAGATCACAAAGTTCATGAAGAACCGGGTTTTGAATAAAAATGAGGTTTGTATCTGCATCTTCTCCTCCTTGAGTGAGCTGCGGATGGCATGAAGGACCCCTGCGCTGAAATGGCCAGGGCAGGGCTGGGATGGGAGGGCTGGTCCCGCGCCATTCGGGATGGCTGAAGGAATTGCTCTCTGTGCTGCCTGACCCGCACAGCTGGATGAGGATTGCTGTTGACAGGCGTCCCAGGGAGAAGGGGAATAAGAAACCAAGAGGCAAGGAAACCCGAAGGTCCTCTGGAAATGAAGGGAGGAAGCGGACTATCCTCTTCTCGTCACATTCGGAGACAGATGTTCTCAATATCCCCGGCTCCGAAGGGTAGGAAGTGGTGAGCACAACTTGAGGAGCTTGGGTACTCTTGGCAAACAGCGCCGGGTTTGGGGTTTTTTTTAAAACTTTCTGAAGGACTAAAATGAATAGTGGTTTTAGTGGCATTCAAATCTGCCCATGGCATCTTCCTATCTGCTTGAGGGATCTGCTTCCTCCCAGTGCCCGGGAAGAAGAGCCCAGCCGAAGGAGGAGAAGAGGGTTGGTCTCACAACCCAGCTCTGGACAAAGCTCTCTGGAAGAAGACTCTCCGAAAACCCACACCTTGAACTGAGCCCTTACACATACCCCAAGCAGATGTCACAGGGATCGACAAATTTGCGTGCCTCTATCCATCCCCTACAAGCACCTTCCTCTTTAAAGACATCTGGGGTCTGCTCTGCCATCGCCGTGCGGGGATTTATGTACGCTGTTCCCATTAGTGGTAATGGTAGTTTAGACACATACAGCAATTTCTCTCACACTTCAGGAAGAGAACAGAGCCTTATGGATGAAAAGTTTGCTATTAAGGATTCTTAATACAATGGAAACATTCTGTCTCTTTTAATTGTAATTTACTTCTAAGTGTAACCGCTCTGGGTTGGGAAAACCAGGATTCAGTCCAATTCAATTATGCAATTCTTGCCACCTGGTAAGCCTTGTTATTTTATAAAGAGTACTGTAGTAGAACTGGCAGATTCATTCATGTTTGGAGCGTAAGCGCCGTACACTGTAATCACCGGCTCATAAAAAAGAGCGCAGCGCGAAAGTCAACCGCGCAATTATAACGCAATCTTTTAAAAAAAGAATATGCAAAACCCAGGAGGCGAGATCCATCTTTGGTTCAGCTGTTTCACCGTTACAACTTTGCCGTGGTCTTTGCCTTTTTTTGAGGCTCAACCTCAACTTGAAACCGAGCACAACTCGATTCCCCCCTGCCTGGCACGATGCGATCCATCAGCATCTCCCTGCAGCCGCCGGTGGGTAATCCCCATCCAACAGGGATGGGGACGCTACATCACAGGGATACAGGAAGAGTTCTACTGGGCTTAGCTGATAAAGCTGCAATGAGATAATACAGGAAAATCACTCTCTGTGAGGGCAGTGAGACACTGGAACAGGTTGCCCAAAGAAGTTGTGGAAGCCCATTTCCCTGGGAGTGGTCAAGGCCAGGCTGGATGGGGCTTGAACAACCTGGTCTGGTGGGAGGGAAGTGTTCCTTCCCATGGCAGGGCAGTTGGAACTCGATGGTCTTTAAGGTCCCGTCCCTTCCAATTCTAACCATTCTATATTTCTATGAAAGATGGCCCCAACAGCTGGGAACCCTTTTGTTAGCCCTGGCACACCGGCACCTGACAGACAATCAGAAACCTTGTGCCACCCTGTCCCCACAGGCTTATGAGCTTCCCCATATTCTCTCCCTGCTAAACACCCTGAGCACCACTACATCTACCACCTCTATCAACAACTCACATAGTGCCCTGCATAGATGCAGTAGCAGAAGCACATAAAAGGTATTTTTTGCAGCAAACGGGTATAGAAAAGCAGTAGAACTGGCCGGTGGAACAGTTTTACCCTCCCCAGTAAGTGTCTGAGGGAAAATCTCCCCTTGCCTTCAGCAGCAGCTTTGGCCTAAGCACTGTCAGTCCTCCTTGCCCGCAGCAGGCAGTGACTCGGAGTCAGTTCAAAGGAGACGGATCAGAGCACGGGACCAGAACCTACCCATAAACACAGGAAGCTCCTCTAAAGCAATGCCCCAGCCCCGTAACTGGAAGCTGAGTTGTGGTTTTTACTAAGTGAATAGCATCGAAACTTTATTTTGCAGTTCTCTTTCTCTGCATTTCTGTACTCTGAGATAAGGACCAACATCTGCAATCACCTTGGAAAGTTTAACGTAACTTGGAGAACCCAGATGGACTGACCAGCTCTGCCAGGGGAGGACAGAGAGACGGTCTCTCTGCCCATCATTGCTATTGTCACTGCTGTCATTCGGCCTCTTTACACCATTTTACAAGCCCTCCACCCCTGGAGGAAAGCTTTCAGCCTGTACTGGATGGGATCTCTTCCCCAGTTCCCATCACAGATGGAGCTTGCCTGTGTGTGCAAAGGGGAGGGATGAGGGACACCAGAGCTGGGCTTCACCAACTCCAGAAGCGCTCCACAGACTCCCCACCTGACAGCTCTGCACCTCCGACAGCAAGAGTGGGATGTTTTGAAATCTTGCACCTTGCAAATAGGAGAAGTACAGCACCATCATAAAAACGTAAAGTATTAATTAATAGTATAACTTCAGTTTGTATTCGAGCTCCGACATAATGAACCTGCCAATTTTGATTGCAAAGTGAAAACTCATCTCTTTATTTTGGACAAATAGGGTTAAGCTTCTTAAGCAATTCTTTGTTGTTTTGACTTCAACAATTTATGCAAATGAGATGTTAATTAGGGTAATTGTAACTTAAATTATGCTTGTGTAAACCTCTCCATTGGTAGGAAAGTGTGGGAATCCAGACAACTGGTATTTAAAGCAGCTGTACTAACTCACTTCTGAAAGCAAAGCATACCAAGATCACTTTCATGTCTTTACAATTTGTTTTTATGAGGTGATAACATTTTTACAAATACCATCATTTTTGCTTTTTTATATTGTAAGTGACAGTCTGACATTTTACAACTGGCTTATTGAAAACAAGAATTGAGCACTCTCGCTGTAACGGACATTAACTGCTCAATAGAGATTCACATGCTAATGAGGTGAGAGGGGCTCCAGAAAGTTTTGATAAATGCGACACACACTCTAACTAGCAGTGAATGTGAGTTGACAAAGAACATCTACACCAGGGTTCAATAAAATGTAACCCTTTAAATTAATCATACTGGCAGTATTTAATAGAATGCACAACAATCTCTTTTCTGATGGCTATAAAGCAGAAGAAATGCAACGTCTCGACAAATGAAAGTTCCCACATTTCCCTCTTCACACTGCTACTTTCATTCGAACTTCTACAATTGTTAAAAAAAGGTAGTTACTGTAAATAACAAAGTAGGAGGTTTAATTGTTTCCTTCTTTGAAAGCAGGATGCTTTTCTTCACATTTATTTGTCTGGATTCCATTGAGCAAATACCCCGACCTGAGAGATTGATCATAAAAAGCATCACCGGTTGTGCTCGGAAGGAAATTTAAGGATATCATATAGCAAAGAGAGGCTTAAACAACCAGTTTTCTGCCGGGCCTTTTTTCAGCCCAACTTGGTGACTATTTCTTTTTTCCTTTCACTAAATATAGCTTGAAGGAAAACACACTGCAGCGTTTAATCAGAAGCAGAAAGTGAAGTTCAGGGGCTTCCTTCCCACCAGACTCCCCCTGACTTTGCCGAGATTTGCTCCAACAAGAGGCAAAACTAGAACTTGAGCTCCCACATCAAAGTGGGGAAGGTGCAAAATTTTTCATCCCCGTTGCCTTATAAGTTTATTTTTTATTTTCCCCCTCCTGCCAGCCCCGACCCGCCAACACCGTTGGCGACCGTTACGCGTGAGCTCGTGAGAGCCCAGGAAATAAAAAGTACTGGAAGGCCGGTGGCAGCCCTTGCCTCCGTGCCTTCCGTTAAGGCGTTATTTTCTTCCTTAAAGTGACAATCCCCGATACCCTTTTTGGGTTTAGCCCGTTTTAATCTTGGCAGGAAGTGTAAATCTGTGCGCACAGCAGCGCTGCAGGCTTGGTGGCTGTCAACATTTTGCCTCCGCCAATGCTGGAGAGGTATTCCTGTCATTTCGCTGGGGAAGGAGACTTCTCTGTCTGACATACCAATAAAAAACAACAACAACAAAAAAAACACAACCCCCCCCAAAAAAAAACCACCAAAAAAACACTTCCCAAAGGGTGGGCTACACCAAAACACCAGCAAATACACCCTGCATTTCACTGTGTTTCGAGCCGGTTGGGCAATTCAGGAAGGGGCTGTATGCAACACGAGGAGCCTATCGCAAGGCAACCTCACAAGCAGAAAAAGGAAAATATCCATGAATGAACCACACTCCCCCCTACCCAAGAAAAAAAGCAACCACCCCCCACCCATTTCCCAATCGTTTTTGGGCTGTATGAGCTTATTCCAGCACATTTTACAGCGATGAGCAGCCCGGTGAGCCTGCCTTTCCGAGGGCACTTGTTTGTGCTCCTCCCTGAGAGGTGTCGGGGGCTGTTTGGCTTCTGTCCCTGCAGAAATCGTGAGTCTGGGGGGAAAAAAAAAAAAACCCAAAAAAAAAAAAAACCCAAACAAACCACCCAAAAAAAAAAAACACACAAAAAAAAAAACCCAAAAAACCCCGAGCGAGCGGAGAGAGAAAGGCGTGCTGCAGTTCAGAAATGGCCATTTAGCCAAATTGCATACCTGTGCTGTGTCAGCTATATGGTAGATTCATCTCATTCCATTGGTCTAATGGATAGCAATTGAATTTAATTAGCAAAACTACTTTGACTTAGTCTCATACTGTGCTGAATGTAATGAAATCTTTCTCCTCTCTCCCTCTCCTCTCTCTTTTTTTTTTTTCCTCTCCCCTCAAATAAAGAATGTCCTTAACTGCATTCCACCGTTAGAATATTAAAAGCTATATATGTTACTCCTAAGGACAGAGTACAGCCATCCCCTTTCACAGGCTTTAGATTTAGTTATTGTATTACATAACATAAAATAATTAAAAAGATACTTCGATAGTTACAGACAGTATAAATTCAATTACCGCGATGTCTCCATTAAAAGCACTTTTATAGTATGAATAAAATGCAAATCCTCTTTATGGATCGATACCAGAAACATAATTCTAGGCTTCATCCTGAGAAGGAAGTTAGCCTTAATAAATCACCCTCTTAGATTTATAAAAAAAAAGAAGTTTAAAAGATACATATTTGAAGGTAATTCTCTAAAGCAGACGTGATGCTTCCATTTCTTCTGGGCTCATTTTTTTAGCATTTTTAGCTCATTTTTTAGCGAGGTGCAGGGACTGTGCCTCGTGGTTTCACACAGACCCCAGCAAAGAGAAGGATGCCGAGGAGAAGAAAAGCCGGTGGCGGCTCTGCCTGCATTTATTGAAACACCCCGGATCCGGCGGCGAGAAGTTTTCCGCGACCCATCCCGTCCTGTCTCCCCTCCCCCAAAATAAAGTGTAAAGAAATTCCTCGGGATGGGGTTTGGAGGGAATATTGCTACCCAGCCTAACTTTTGCCTGGCCAGGCACAGCGAGACAAGTTCCTATGATTGATTATCGTTGTATCTCTGTATCTCTGACTTTGAACCATAACCTTTTTTTGCACACAATGACAGTTGGGACCTACCATTTGCCATCTGTAGAGATGGTGGGGGAGAAAAGGACTTCGCTTACATTAATCAACCAATTAAGAACAGAGTTTAACAAAACACTAAAGCATAATAAAAAAAACCTGACTGCTTAATAGCTTTCTACTTTTAATAGTTGCCTTCCTGTAGCCTGCTGATGGGAGTAGAATCTCCTGATGGGGATGGGGCTCAGGGCCTGAACACGACCCGATCTCAAATGAAGCTGAAGGTGCTCTGTTCTGGCCAGGACTGAGTCCCCTACAGCGAAAAAAAAAATATAAAAATAATACAAAAGTTTGGAACACAAGTTGTAAATCACAGCCCTACATTGCGGCCAGGCTCCCCCATCAAATGCGATCATTACTCTATTTTCGTGAGCGTAAAATTAGTAACTAATCAAAGACACAAATCACCGCTTCAGTAAAAATTAATCTTTTCTTTCAAAGCTTGGGGCAGTACCGAGCGATGCCATATATTCTGCTGCTGCCCCCTCCCTTGCGGTCAGCAGCACATCCCGAAGGAGAGACCAGAATAGTGGCTGAATAACAGAGGGTGGTCTCTGCTTCCAGCCGCCCTGATGTGGCTCTGGAGATCCACGCACTCGGCCCGAGCAACTTGGAGACAAGCTCTGCTCTCAGGGAAAGGTGGGTAAAACCACTTTTGTGTAAACTGGCAGAGAAATCTGGCTTCCCATTGCTGGATTTGGTAAGCCTTGCGGCAAGGCATGCCCTGCACTGCAGAGGAGGAGGGAGACCTGTGAAACCCATCCGCCTTTGCGTCTCCAGGCGACCAGGTTGTGTTGTTGGTGGCTGTTGGCAAGACCAGGACCGAAGTGGGTTTGGTACCACCAAGAGGTACCTCAGCAGCATCTCAAACAGCTGCTTGTATCACTGCCTCGGGGGTACCCAACAGCGCAGCTCTTGGAAGATCTCTTGGACTTCTCCTTCCAGGAGAGCACGCAATCACACTGATAAAAGATAAAACATTTACTAGAAGGAATCATCTCCGATGCAAAGCATTTCATACGTGCCCAGACATTCCTAAATTGTCCCCTTGCTGTGACCCGCAAAAGAAAGGCACCATTTTCTTTCTAAGAGGTGAAGCATATTTACAAGGGCAAAGTGTACAAAAAGACCCCCACAAACTACTCAATATCTGATCAGCCAGGAAAATGTACAGTGTTAATGGCAATAAATAAGTTTTTGCCATGTTTAATAACTGAAATTTGGACCAAATTTGTAGAGGTTGGTCAAGGTGGTCCCTGCATCCTGGTGCTGTGTGTCTCTTTGTCTATTGTTCTTTTAATACATTGCATCTGGAAAAAAAAACAACAACCAAACAACAACTTGCAATCTACTTTGTACAATTACCGCACTGAAGTCCCAAGCCATCTATCAAGTTGTCATGCATTTTCTTCACATTAAACCTTTTTAAAAATCTTTCTCTTTTTCTACATTTCAAGAAAATGAAGAAGAACATTTACTTGTCGTGTCCCTCCCCCCCAAAAAAAAGTGCAGTGAAACCTGTCGTTCATCAAATCTTGTAACGAGAGGAGTTTATGATACCGTGTTAGGAAAGCAAATATTCCCCAAGGTGGCGTGTTAAAGTTTTGGAAGGTTTGTAAACCAACAAAATTCAGAGCACCGACAAACCTGCAAGCAACAGGGCTTCGGAAAAACGCCCCCTGGGCAGGTTCTTCTTATGGGGGTTTGCTGAACCCCCTCCTTGCAGCACTCGAAGCCACCCCTGAAATGGGGTGCTGAGGTTACCGGTAGTCTGTGCCCCCTTGAGGGAAGGACAATGACACGGCTGGGGCCCACCAGGTGGCCAGACACTGGGCTGGGTTGCGGAAAAGTGAGGCATTACCAAAGGCTACTTGTTATTAAGGAAAGTGCTTTTATCTATTGATGGCGCCCAGAAACAGGAACACGAAGCAATGGGTGGGTGAGATGGAAGGTGAAGGGAAACCGGGAATTATTTCAGCCGGAAACTGGATGAAATGTCGGAGGGGGACTATTTTGCCTGTTAGTTTAAAAACTCTGTGTTGAGGTTTGCAGCATTTGAGGGATTATTGCTAGTTTAGAGCAATGTGCAGAAATGCGCAGATTTTGCCCTAATTTCCATTAGTCCCTGATAAATGAGCTCCATGATAAGGGACGTGATAAAGCTCTGCTAAGAATGGGAAGATGGGGATAGCCCTCTCCCATGAACTGCATGGAAAAAAATTATCTCTGACTCTTCCTCCCTCCCTCTTTCCTCCATTGCCTCCTCCAAAAGATGCCTCTGTGGAGCCAGAGCCCCTGCATCCCCCAGGACCCACAGCATCCCCAGATACTGTGGTGAGGCACTGGTCACTGGGTACTGCCACCTTCAGGACCGTAAGATCGTTTAAAATAAAGGCAAAAAGCCAAATTATTTGCCTTCCACAGTTTCGAAATGCCGAAGCCTCGCTCCCTGAACCCAGCTCACGGCACCGGTCCCACTTCTTGCAAAACAAAGAAATCTCTTTAGGCTCCAGGAAATCCCACATGTTACCATAACTAATCCAAGCCCAACCGCATTTGTGGTATTGTCAGGTCTTTAGGACGATCCTGTGCCATTCCCAACATAGGGAAAACCATGCGCTTCATTATCTTCTTTAATAATTCCATGGTATGTGATTTATTAAACAGACTCCTTATTTGTAAACAAAATCAGAGCCACAAATGTGAGAAGATAGTCGCACTTCCTGGCTAAATAAGAGGCAGACAAAGAGCCCTAATGATGCACCAAAAACGCTAACCAAAAATGTACTCTTTAAAAAGATCACCAATTTAATGCTTTTTGTATTTCATTTATCAGCCATGTAGTCATCATTCCCCTCCCTACCACCATCTGTACACACTTTCCCAATAGACCATCACAGCTGTCCCGTTTCTCACACAAACAGTACCTTTTATATGCTTCCCAACTGTTTTTAATAACTGTTCTGTGCACAGCACTGTACTTCCTTTGTTTTCTTTTTTTTTCCTTTTTTTTTTTTTAAAAAAAAAAAAAGAAGAGATATAATCCAAACAAACAGGTCATCCCAGCCATCGGTACAGCAAGGCAATTAAAATGTTAAAGGCCTCCACGGCCACTGACCCGTCCTCGAGCCGCACCAGTGGCCCCGGCGCGGAGCTGGAAAGTTCCCTGGAGAAGTTGCTAAGGTAGACGAAGCTTGTTCAAAAAAACGATGTACATGAGCAAGGCTGTCTGAGAAATCCTTCACCCCTTTTAATGAGAGAATATTATTAATATTAGACACTGCTTGTGAAACCAGAGAAAGTTTTCTGAGGCTTTCAAAGCACGTTTACCAACTCAAAGGTATTGCTGCCCCATATTTCAGAACGTGTGGACAGAAAACATCCCGTTTTCATGTCAAATTCTGACTCATTTCACTTTTTCCAAACATCCTGATTTTGCACCACTGCTGCTCCTGCTTTCCCTATGCCCACCCCTACTGCCGAGACCCCGAGCTGGGCTGGACTGCAGACCCTCGCTGACCCGCAGCAGGGATGAAGGCACCGAGCAGCCAAAGATAACTCAGCCCCAAGCCGCTTGCAAAGGGCAATAATCAGGGAGAGATCTAGCCAGGAACGGGGAGAAAAACAGGACTTTCTCAGCAACCCATCTCGTGGAAAACCTGCCCTACCAACAGCTCGTTGAGGAATGAAAACTCTATATACTTATTTTTCCCCCATGGCATGCTTCAGCATGCCGGGATGGGGACCCTGCTTGTACCACCCTTGTCCCACAGGCAGACAGCTTCACCTCTGCTCACTGCCGAGACACAGCTCACTTTTTTTTTTTTTAATAAAAGAATGTATTACAGAGGTTTGTGCACGTGGAAAACAATGGATTCGCTCTCAGCTCCCATCTTAATTTTGACCTCCAGCTTTTGACCAGAAAGAGAAGCAACGTCCATGTTTAAATTTGGCGCTGAGCGTATTGTTTTGCTTACGTATCACGCTCACGTACCCATATGACAAAGACCAGACACCTTGAAGATGCACTTTTGAGACATCAGTGTGCATCCCCCAACAGCGCCGAGCTCCCTGGCTGGGTGTTTGTAACTGCATCTGCCTAGGAAGAACCTAAAACCTAAACCAGAGCTGCTGAAGCTGATGTTGTTCTTTACAGGAAAAACAAAAAAAGAAAAAAAAAAAAAAAGAAAAGAAAAGAAAAAAAAGCGTGTATCTTGACCACAAAAATCCCACTTCTCAGCTGACTGCCCTGTGTTTTTCCCAACTTTTCCAGGAATACCCAACCTACGCTCGCAAGGGTTCGGCCGCTGTCGAGGCTGATCCTCCCACAGCCAGACAAGCCGTTCGCGAAGCTTTCAAAGCAAACGATGCCGGATTTACTTACTTTCTAGCTGAGCGGCAGCTACTTTTTTACTTTTTAAACACAGAAACAAATGTAAATAGGTTTGCTGGCTATTTTTAATGAAGTCCTCAATGGCGTCAGGAAAAGTCCTCGACCTCACACAATGAAAGCATTGCAGTGGCTATCCTCCCTAAAAGGGATCCCAACAATAGCTGGGCTTTAGAAAAGCATCCCGATACAAAGAATTCATTCTTCTGATTTACTTGAAACTACA
>VXBJ01000225.1:8087-18112 GCA_013400055.1 Nycticryphes semicollaris | reverse complement strand
AAAAAAGAAAAAAAAAAAGAACTGAATTAAATTTAAATTTTACCCTAAGTTTCTGTCATCACTCAGGGATTTGGCTGTTTTCTTCCATACCGAATTAAAAATGGTACTGGGTAAAGAGATCAGACAAAATTTCTAGCGAGTCTCTTTAGGATGAAATCTGACTGACAATGTATTTCTGCATTCAAATCTCCCCTAAGTGTGCATCCTGACAACACACGTAGGGACTATCCAACTTGCCTTTTGATACCCCTTTACAGGGGTTCGTCCCTGCTCTTTCAGTGCATCACCAGGTACTTGCTGACAACACGTATTGGCTTTAAACACAGAAACAGTCATTTAACCAGACACGATGCTTGTAACGAAGCGCAGGCAGCTCATTATCTGTACCTCACACACAAGACTAAACCCACAGACGCGGAAAAAACGTGACGTGAACGAGGGCATCCCAACACTTTGTGTTTAGTTCTTCCTCCCTTCTTTCTCCTGAAGCCTTTAATGGGCTCTGCACGGCCCCTGCCCTCGCTGGGCAAACCTTCCCTTCGCCGAGCGCTCCGCTTTAGGACCGGCCTGAGAGGGTTGTGCGGAGACGCTCTCCCTATGGAACATTTCTCTCAAGTTTGCATTTTGGACATAGTGATGATCCCCGCAGCGGGTTTCCTGAGCTGAGGAACACTCCAGCTCTCTCCCATGGGGTGTTATTTAACGTGGGATGGCAGCAGCTGGGATGAGAGGGGAGATGTGCGGCACAGAGGACGGTGTAGAGCAGGTTTAGATGCTACGAACATGTTATGAAGATGACAAATGTATGAAACCAAGGAGCAGGAAAAAACACTAGCTACACTTCTGTGGTTGGAGCAAAGCACCGGTGGCAGGTCCGGAGGATTCGCTGTCACCTGCAGCTCTCGTGAGCAATGCCACATTAGTTTTATGTCCCATGGAAGGTGTGCTCCATCCCTACACATGCCACAAGCCATGCCCAGAGTCCATGTATCACTGCTAGGGGTCTCAGGCAGCACAAATTCACCGGTGCCACCATCCAGCTCTCTGCAGCACCTGCAAAAGCCAGGAATGGACACAACCTCCCACGGGGTGTGTGCACCGGGTGTGTAAGATGGGCAGGAGAAACCTACCGACCAGTCCTCCCCAGGTAGCACCGAGGGCTTCCTGCTGGTGTCCTGCTAGAGGAGACCTTGGTGATACACCCTCCTGTGATGTTTTCAAACAATATTTTTACATCATTGAAAAACTCATGGTGCTGTGGGTTTCATCTCATCGACCAAAGAGCCACCAGGTACCACGCTCGTACAGACCACTCCAGCACAACTGGCTCAACTGGCCCAATAACCCAGCCTTGGACACTCACCAACCCCATGATAATTTTGTGCTTCACCACAGATATATCTCACCCCAAAACATGAACATGCTGAAACATCCAATCATGTTCTGGCACGCATGCAGGGGAAAAAAAAAAAGCCCATGGCAACAAAGACGACAGCTTGCCAATGGCAGCTGCTGCACGCACACACCAAATTAAACTATATTCTTCTGAAAAGGGATATTATTATGGCATTTGTTTCCCCTCACCCATCACCCTCACCCATTCCCTCACAAAACGCGGGGGGAAATATCAACACATATCAAACATTGGGAGAGACAGGCAAAGAAAGAGCGAGAGGCACTACCCTGTGCCCTGAGGATGGAGACGGGATGAAGAGCGTGGGGTTTAACTGGAGACCCAACTGGGTAGATGGGGGATGGATGTGTGGAGCCACCCTGAAGTACTGGCTCAACTACAGCACTCATATGGCACATACAAGTAAAACATCCAGCCATTCTATTGCGGGAGGCCCGTGGATGCTGAATTGCTTCAAGCTTGGTCAAGCTGGCCCTTGGCTACAACACAAATCTGCGAAAACACACTTTTATACATTAAATAACGCCTCTGATGATGCCCGTTTTTGCTTCTTTTCCCTGGTGTGGACCTGCCTGATGCCTCCCGTGCTGCTATGCAGCGCACGAGATGATAACCGTCTCCGCACTTGTGAAGATAAATGTCATATCAGACCTCTGACATCATGTATTCTCCAAGTAATTATTTTTGATATCGTAAGAGTTGTACAGGGTGCACAATAAAATTAAAAAGTAGAAAGCAAGGTTAATAAGATTATCGTGTTGGTATAATAGGTAATGCATTTTGCAGTATATCCTTAAATCTGCCCTCTCAAAACATAATTAAATAACTGTGATTTATATTTTAAAGGAACGCAGACATGCAGTGTATCCTCCTACCCACATATGCTAATTGCTTTCAGGCCCTAAAAAAAAAAAATCACACAGTTGTTTGCAGCTTTTTAATCCTCATGTGTAAATAACCCGACTCAGGTCCAAGTTATGAACAATAAAGTCCAGGAAACTTTCAGAATAGCCTGTCATTAAACCCGTCTTGATTTTATCTTGCTAATCTAATGGCACTGATGTGTACCGAAGCCTGCGGGAAAGGAAGAACGACTCCCCGGGGCCCTTCGCACCGGCCCGAGAGCCAACATGCCAGCTTGCCCAGACACTGGGATGGCACTCAGACTGGGAAGGTGAACATCAAAGACCTGGAGAAGGGACCGAGACCCCCTTGGGAGGAACCTATGGATGGATAAACTCAGGATGCTCCCTCCTGGGTCTTGCCGAGGGGGTCTGCACGCACTGAGGTGATGCAGGGACCCTGGCCATCATATGGCTACACGTATACGCCCTGGCGGTAGGCAACGCTCCACTGTGCCATTCTCCATTTTGGACTCACGTGTGAGAGCCTGGCACACAAAATGGAGGCCCTCGTGTTGGTTTTTTAAATTTTTATTTTTGTACAGACGGTGGCTGCAAATCCAGCCCCGAATCCACCCGCTCCACGATGTCCACGTCCTCCTCCTCCTCCGCGCTAAGCCACGACAGTGCCACACGGAGCCATGCTAGCTAGAAACACCTCCAAAAATATATATATAAATACCCTGTTATCTCTTCAAACTGCTTTACACTGTGACGAGGCTATCGGCCAGGACACTGCCCTTGCAATTGGGCACAAAATATTGCAAACCCCTCCCTCCCCCCAGCAAAATCTTGCTGGGGTAACGCTGCCTCACATATTACGGGGACCATGACCCATCTGCTGATCCCAGCTGGGCTTTTTGGTGGCTACCATACTGCAGGTGATAATTAACAATAACCCAAAAATGAAATGAATGGAGGGTATCACGTGAAGGGAAAAAAAAAAAAAAAAACCAAAGAGAGCAAAATGAATTTTAGTCCACCAACTACTCTTATCTACCGAGAGCCCTCTCGCTGTTGTAAGGAAACCTTCAGGGTCGGCTGCTGTTGGGAGGCTAAAATAATTTGCCCGGAATTTACAGCCTGTAATTTAATCAGCAGCTCCAGCCCTTGCCTGTGCAGGAGGAAGCGGGGCCAGAGCCGGACCTGCAGCTCCCAGTGAGGATGTCCCAAAAGCCACCCCGACGGGGACAGTCCCCCAGCCCTGGAGGGTCCAACTTTGGGAGGTATACAACAAAGCACAGACTTTTGGGGAGGGGTTGAGGGAGCAGCGGCTGGGGTTTGTTGGCTGGTTGTGAAAGCCTCAGCCGGCGCCTGCACCCGAAGCATCGAGGGGAGGAGGAGGAGGAGCTGCGAAGAAGCTCAAGGCACAGAAAGCAAGGGATGCCCTTTCCTTTACATCCAAATGGGGAGAAAATACATAATTGTAATAATAAATAACGGGTTTTATGAACAATTAGGATTCCACTGTCTCTTTGAAGGGTTTGAAAAGCTGACATGATGTTTTGGGTTCTCCAGATTCAGCTTTGAGGCCTCAACCAAGAGAAACATTCAGCCCCGCTGTGTACAGCAGTGACCACAACAAAGATTGTGGTTTCTCCCACACTCGCCTTAAATAGATCTAAATTAATGCTATTCATCATTGGGTGGAAAAGAAGGGAAATATAAAAGTGCAGTCACTTGTAGACAAGCCAGCAGCGTTGGGCAACTTTCTTACCATTCAAAGGCTTCTCCTGCTTCTGCACCTCGAAGCCCGTCAGGGCAGGGAGGTATGGAAATAACGTGTCCTTATACCAGCCGAACCCATCACCTGGAAAACATCCTGGGCATACGAAATACGTCTTTGTCCCATGTTTATTTGTTGTTGCTGTTGTTGTTGTTGTTGTTGGAGAAAGGGGAAAGCTAAACCACATGACTGAACTCCTGCCAGGGGTTCGTGATAGAGCAGACCGTCCCGAGTGCCGCACCAGTTAGTATCTGAATTATCACGGATACTCACCGGCTCAGTTACAACCGCACGGGGAGAACAGTTGTCCCACCTAAATCCTGCTTTCTGTCAGCTACCACCCTGCCTACAGCTGCAGGAAGCGGACGGTCCTGCTCCCCGGAGCGGAGAGCATCGGTAGATGGAGATATCTTTCCGTGCCATGCGGGGTGTGCAGATGGCCGCCTCCCATGCGTGCCCGCGATAGGCAGGTGCGGGACATTTTTGGGGTGTCGAGGAGCCGTAGCTGCCTTCTCCTCCCCTCTCCCGACGGAGATACAGACACAGGCTACCCACCACCACCTTTTTACTGGTGCCTTTCACAAGGCTAAAGCCATGCAAAACCTGTTTTTTCCCGATATTCCTTAATGATATCGGGATATCCTTAAGGAAATACCGTGAGGTGTCTTCATTTCACTTTTTTCTTTAAAACTATAGATGTCTCATTGTGATAGAAATTAATGGAGAACCCCCCCAAAACTATGAACCCCCACACGTTAAAATCTTAGCTGAACACTGAACCACTCAGGTTCCCCTGGGCATGCGCTGGGAACCCTGTACAGAGCAAGTGTGTGAAATACCTGGTGTGAAGCCACAAGAGTATTTTTTTGGTAAGAGTAAATGTAATCTGCCTGTAGAACTGCGTATGGACTATTAACATCACAAACTAAAACTTTAAGGACCATTTCGGATGTACACTGGAACAGCCACGGGCTGGAAGGAGGTTTTCTAAATCCTTAAATAGGGAGGGAATGTCACAGATGCTTTAAAAGCCTTCAGACACGTGTGAAAATGACATATATATTACATATTATCTCCACAGAACAAACACCATTTGAAATGTGCCCCTTTTTAACTGCTATTATGAGCTGGCTAAAGAGCATTTTGGTTGAAACTTGGGAGGAAAGGAGAAGGAAGGAAAAAAAAAAAACCCTAAAAAAAAAAATAAATAAATCTCACTGATCTTACACCTGCTCTTTAGCAGTGGGAAGTGGGTTCTCAATCTGTTAACATGACCATCTGGCCAATCTGCATATCACGGCTATCTGGATTACTGTACGATGGAATGACAATAACGTAGCCAAAACAAAAGTAAAATGCATCAAAAACCTAACAGGAGCGCAAGCCCTTTTGATTTCAAATTAAATAATAAACGTGGTATCACAGCAAAGCGAGGAAGTCGGCTAAATAATTAAAAAAATAAGCCTTCGCCACGGCATAATTAAGTAAACAATACGGTGCGTGTGTTCCTATAGGAGCCGGCAATAGTTCCCACTGGCGAATAGCTCCACTTTTGCGAAGCAGCTCTCAGGAGTTCGAGACGCTGCGACAGCTCTTTTGGTGATGTACGGCATCGTCAGGACACCCCTCGCATCCCCGCGACGTGCCCAACCGGCTGCGGGTATTAACGGGATTAAAGCAGCACCGATCAATATCCATCGTGCTAAAAGATTACAAGAGGCGAAAGTACCTTTCGGACTCCCCTGTACCCCCACGGGGGATTTTGGCTACTTGCAGCCCCTTGCCCACACTAACCGACCGCTGGGTTATTCCCACCGATGCCTCTTGGCAGTGGGTCCCAGTAGAAATATTTTAAATCTGCTGAAAAGGACGTAAAACGGGTCTGCTTAAAAGTTCAAGGTTGTGTGCTATATGCTATCGCCCAGGCAATTACCCACAGAGTGTATTTAGAGGCTAAGCACATTTTCACAGTCGCAGAAGTAAGGGTGACTTCTTGCCTCTCCGCTGGCTTCTACCCTGGACACGACCAGAAAAACGAGCTCGTGTAACTAAAACCCTACCCCCAGATTTATTTATTTTTTTTTTTCCTTAAATTTGGGATTTTTCTATGCCCTTCTGAAAGATTAAAAGCTTTTCTCTGCCACAAATGCCTCGCCAGCTTAATTTCGGCTGAAGTGAATAACGATGGCCATCCCAAAAAAAAAAAAATAATTAAAAAAAAATAAATTGCAGCATCGTCTCCTGGCCTGCCATCCAGCTTCGTCCACGGGAGAAGTCTCTAAAAACTGTGACCTCTCGCAAAATTTAACTACTTCCATTGCGAATCTATTCTCCAATCTGATCACATTAGCAGAAGGAACTCCAAAGCAGTAAAAAACTCCAGAAAGTTCTCGGTTGAGTGCCTACTAATGAACAAAGGTTAACTTTATCTAAAAGGTCAAATGCCTGGTGGCTAAGGTTGTGACCTTAACAACTTAAATTGTGACCTTGCCACGTGCCTAGTATATTGTAGATTCTGATACAGATCATCTGGTAAAGGACCGGTCATAAATTAGCTTTACTGTTTGACTCCCACAAAGAAAACGGTTTGCCACAATGGTTTCCAACTTGTCATTTGATACAAGCGCAGAATAAGTGAAAACTAAAAAGCGAACCCAAGTTCAGGGTATGAAAATGCCGCCTGCTTTTAGTTAAGCAGATTAGAAACTGCAAACTGAGAGCAATACTCTAGATTTCAATGCAATTTTTGGTCAACCTCTAATTCACAAAACACTGATCTTACTTTCCTTTTTTTTTTTTTTCTTAAACAAAAATGACATGTAGTTTGCCCATTTGCATATTTTTGTTTTCTCTTTCTAGCCAGTTCTTAAAGAGAATAATTGATTTCAGTAGCTTTGTAAGAAGCACTATTTAAATCTGTGCACATGTGTTCCCTTACAGATGATAGTGCCTACTGAAGAAAAAGCATGGGATTCAAAGCAATAATTATCGTACACGTTTAGAAGGAAAGGGACATCTCGCTGCTGAAGTCATCTTGAATAAGGGCATCTTGGAAGAGAATAATCCCCCCCAAAAAAAGAAGACAGAGAGTGGGAAAAAAAGCCCAAGAAAAAGAGAAGCGAGCACTATGGGTGAAAAGGTCACAATGGTTTTGGCACATATCTTCAAGCACGTTTCGGAGTCTGTGCCTCCTGCCAACACTGGCAACTTCTCAAAACTTTTAAGGAGGTAAAAACATTGTTCAGTGTTTACAAATCTTCTGTACTATAGCAGATGCTTGTCAAATCCGCTATATGTAAGTTGACCAGCCTACCTAATATTTGCGCTGGTGACTTCCCTCTGATAAATAAGCAAGTCCATACATTTGGGGAGCGAGGTCTGGTGGAGTTTGAGACAAAGGACCCTTAATTTTTTTATTTATTTTTTTTTTTCCTCCCCTTTTGTAATTTTCCTGTTGCGCACCCGGCACAAGCTGCCATTACTGCGGGTCTGCGGGAACCAATGGCTGTCAACTTGGCCAATGTTCAGGTGTAACAAAGACTGCTGGGATACATCAGAGGGGGGGGTGGATGGGAAAGGGAAAAAAGGGGGGGGAAAAAAAAATAAAAGAAGATAAAAAGAAAGAAAAAAGGTAGCCTATAGGCAAGGCTCTTTCGCTACACCTCTGTGAGGCGACACAGACAGCGACCACGCTGTGTTACCTCCTAAAAAATCATTTTGTCCCCCTTTCCCTGGTGAGGTTTAGCGGGGAATACGCCAGCACACGCTACTGCATTAAGAGCACAATGCCATGCGTGCAATCAGCAAACAACGGCCGAAAACACGAAGCGGTGCGCTCTGCACCCGCGCGTTACACTGCTTACACAAAACCCCCAAATCTAACCCCCCAAAAAAAGAATTAAAAAAAACCAAACAAACAAAAAAACCAAACCAAAACCAAACCAACAACACCAAACCCCCCCCAAAAAATCCCCACCCCATGAGCCTAAGCCTCGCGCTTAACTTTCCGCGGTGAACATCTAGTCCAAAGAACAATCAGTGCGATTGCTGCCTGTTGAGGATGAAGGCAGAAATAAATAAGAGTTGGTTATCAAAGCTACTGTTTGCCAAGAGCGTGCTGATAAGATGGTGTATCCCTAATCACAATATTGAACTTTTATAACGTCTATCACCCGACTGTTTTAACGGGGAGACGATCCCTTTGAGCTCCCCGGAGTTCTTGCAACCCTGGGTTTGGTTGTTTTCTCCCCATCCCACATTTTTTGTGACCCTACATGGCCGCTAAACCAAGAGGGTTGGTTTCGATTAAACAACTTTCGCACTCCGCAAAGGCTGCTTTTCATTTGCGAAACACAATACGGACCAGTATTTACCGGCACCGCGCTATATATAAAACTAAATAATAAAAACCTGCGTGCCGTGTAGCACTATGTAGCAATTTTCAGCCGTGGATATCAAAGCTTTTCAAGCCCGTCACCCCACTCCGATGTGCGGAGGAGGAAACCGAGGCAGACAAAAGGGACGCGAGGTCCCAGTCTCCTCAGGGCCGGTGATGGAAACAGAGTGGGACCCACAACACCCCAACCTCCCTTTGGTTAGCCATTAATCGACAATCCTTCCTTCACTGTGCCCCATAATAAAATCGCAGGGTAAATAAGTAATTTTCCACAATATTCGCCTACTTCACCGTCCTCATAAATGTGCAATGCGATTTACCAGATCGCACCGAAGTGCAAAGTAAATTTTCGCAGCTTATCTGGAGGAAATACTGTGAGGACACTCAAAAGTTATTCCCGGACTGGGATTGTAGCCATTAAAAAAAAAAAGTCAAAAAAAAAAAAAAATCACCTGTAAAGGACAGGCAACACGGCCTGTCGCCTATCGCAACAATCGCTGAGGGGACTCAGCGCAGGAAAAACTTTGGGGAAGCCAAAACTTTCTGCAAAACCCTCCAGAAAAAGGTGGCCTTGGAAACGCAGGCTCCCAGTGTTGTAATTTACTCACTGTCCTTACCGATAGATATCGATATAGAAGCATTTTCTACCGCTACGATTCTTCTCCCTTCTGCTCCTCTTTTTTTTTTATCCCAGCCTGTCCAGCCCTTCAACTTTGCAAGTCAGGCTGAAATCCGGGAGGTGGAATGGACACGGGGGGGGAAAACACGGGACAGGACCTACACACACTATCCATGAAAACCAAGGCCTAGCACTTCACACGCGCGCATTTTTCTGCGATATAATCACTCGGGAGAACTACAATAGCGTATTATTTTATCCAGTCAACCTACTACACATCCCCTGAGCACACCCAGTCGCTCCCCGGGCAGGGCTGTACTTTTGCGCTGCAGTCAGAGATCCCAAGTTTTTCCTATTTTTCACCACGTGCCAAAACATCTCAGCACCCTCCTATCCCCACCTCTCCCTCCTTCCCTCCATAAACACAATATTATTAAAAAAAAAAACACCCAGGAATTTGTTTCCAGACCCTCTCGACTTGAGTGTGTATAAACTGTGATATTTCAGGGCGAGGGGTGGTTTTTAAACACCTCTTTTCCCCCATAGGGCTACTCGGGGGGTTGTTTTGTGGTCGCTCAGACCCGATGGTTCTTTTTTTGTTGTGTTTTTTTGTTTTTTTGTTTTTTTGCTAATCGAGGGACTATCTTCCCCTCTCCCTCCGAGCCCAATCCTGTGGAATTTATGCTCCCCATCTCTGCGGGCTGAGGATACTTGGTACTCCTGACCCACAGGCCTTAGGCCTTAGGCTTTACCCAGACTACTTTGTGCGTAATATCGACAACTATTATCATTATTATCATTATCATTAAAATTACAATCTACCTGCTTCCCCCCCCCCAAAAAAAAAATATCAGGATCAAGGAAGCCCATGTCCGGCTGCGATCCCTCCTAGGACAACATTTAGGATAACACCTGTGAAGGATGCCCGAAACGCCCTCAACCCCAGGGTGAACCAGAGCCGCTTTTAT